>VMBQ01009007.1:0-35624 GCA_007657795.1 Dreissena rostriformis
AGCACACATATAATTTAAGTCTAACTACTCAACCAATTGTCTGAAATATAAATGAGCCTCGCTCTGAAAAAAAATGGAGTTTCAGTTAAATGCATGAAATATACGGGGGTCACAGGTTAACCACACAGATAGTTTAAGGCCTGTGCTATTCATCAATTCGTCTGAAATATAAATGAGTCGCGCTCCGTGAAAAAAACATGTGCGTAAAGTTTCATCCCATATTAGCATTTGCGGTCCACACAGGCTAATCAGATGCGGTACTTTCATCTTTTATAATATTTTTAGTTTACAGAAAGTCTCTTTTTAGCAAAAATCCATTTTAGGCGGAAAGTGTCGTCCCTGATAACCCTGTGCGGACTACACAGGCTAATCTGGGACGTACTTAACGCACGTGCATTAAAATCCGTTTACTCATAGCGAAGCTCAAATTTTCGTTAACATGTATCTGGAAAAATGTTTCCTCCAAAATATAAAGACATTGATTTAATCAATTGGATATTTGTTCTAAAGGCAATTGTCCGGTTTCTTTTATTTTGCGTTAATACCTTCTGATAACATATGTGTTGGAAGATACTAACATTAAATGTGGACTATTTTTTTGGTGTATTTAATTAAAAATTACGTTACAAAACAAACATAAAATATGGGATAACAAAAGAGGACGCGTACTGAGTAATAATTGCAAACACATCGATTACGCTGCACATGCGTTTCATACCATAAACGACCAGCATAGTTGCAGACCAGCCTGCGCAGTTGCGCCGCCTGGTCAGGATTGACTCTTCCCGCTTATGAAACCATGATCAATTGCGTGACGTTAAAACGTAATAAGGAAGCTCCAGACCAGACTGCAAGGATTTAAGGTAGCTCCAGACCAGACTGCAAGGATGTACATGCAAGTTTTCAGTTACGCAGACTACAAAGGGCATAAGACCAATGTTCGCATGACGCGGCTGTATTATTATACATGTCANGTTACGCAGACTACAAAGGGCATAAGACCAATGTTCGCATGACGCGGCTCTATTATTATACATGTCAAGACTTAAAACGTCTCCCAGCAGGATGTAGAACAAGAGAGAAGAACTATATAAGACTGTGTCTTTCGTTCTAATCTCATTCTAACATTTACATATTTTAATGCTGGTTAAAATTGTATGTTTTAATGCTGTTTGAAATTCTATGTATAAATAATAAAAAATACTTTGAAATAAATATGTTTAGACTAAACATGTTTCAGGTAGACGACAACTGTGACGAAACCAACCGTTTCTACGGTGGCTTTGACCTGTCAGTCTCCAACGTGGTCTTTGTGAACGGCGTCGTTGACCCCTGGCACAAGCTCAGCTCCAATGGCACACTGCCCAACGCTTACGGCGACCATGAGAGTATTAGCATTGAAGGTGAGTAGACAATGAATTTAACATAAATAAAATCTCTTGAATATGTTTGCTAAAATGTGTGATGTCAGTTAGAGGAAATAAAAAGAAAAAATATGTAACTACTCAATCTATTGAATATGCGTTGCATAATAACTATTTTAAGTAAGAGAAAATAGCAAGAAAATAATTTAAAAGACCCTCGCTCTGGGAAAACGGGGCTTAATACATATGCGTTAAGCATCGTCCCATATTAGCATGTGCACTACGCATATGCTTCTAAGGGATGACACTTTCCGCCTAAGTTGGATTTTCGTTTAGAAGAGACTTCCTTAAACCGAAAATTCAAAATAAACGGTAAGTGTTGTCCCTGATTAGACTTTGCCGACTGCAAAGGCTAATCAGGGACAACCCTTTACGCATAATCATTAAGCCCTACTTTCCCAGATCGTGGCTCAAATACTTACATACGGTATTCGTAACCGCTATTTGAAATGCGCATCTTTGGGAGTACTAACACACTCGCTAGAGCTTGACCATTCAGGGTATCAATATCAATCGTGTACTTTTAACGCTATGACATTAATAAACATATTTTCAAATTATCTTTGCACGGCTGTATTACTGATGATGATCATCATTGACAAATATGCTGAACATTGTTTAGTTTGGTTCTTATTTGTCTTAGTATAAAACGTGCCATTTTTAATATCATCAGTGCGCGGAGGCTAATCAGAGACAACCTTTCCGCCTTGACTGCATTTTCGGTAAGAAGAGACTTCCTTGAAATGAAACATTCCACAAAAAGCGCCGTCCCAGATTAGCCTGTTCGGACTGATGAACGCGGCTCATATCTAAAACTTAATAGACGAGTTTTCCGAATACCGTATTTTATTGTACACCATATGTCTGAACATAAGATAACGGATAACATTCCGAATGTACGGTTTTAGAAGCGATATTTATGTCTAGTTTTGTTTCATTCAGGGACAGCCCATTGCGCGGATATGCTGCCTCCTAGACCTAGCGACCCACCAGGGCTGGTAGATGCAAGAAAGAGGATATCTGAACATATCGGACAATGGATCAAATAATGCGCTTCCTGTGGAAACTGGGCTGAATGCGTGTGCGTAAATTGTCGTCCCAGATTAGACTCAACAGTTCGTACACGCTAATAATGGACGACACTTACCGCCTAGACTGGAGGTTTTTTCAGAAGACACTTCCTATAAACGAAAGATTCCATAAAAGAGTTAATACATTTATGTCAATATCTTTAAAAATTATAATAAATTTATCTGCAAATGATGCAATGGTGTTATTAACTAAAAGTGCAGCAATGTTGATTTAACATGTACGCCTATATAGAAGTAAAGACTAGTAAAACATTTGGAATCAAGAATGTGTTGACATTCACGGAAACCACACACCAAACGGATAAATTTAGGAATGGGGAAATGATTGAGTCAGATTCCGCCGTCATAAAATACATAGAACGCATTGAAATCTGCCATGACGCATATATGATTTATATGGTTATATTTTTGTCGTGGCACGGGAGGACGCATTTAGAACTTATTAAGATCATGCACAACATAGGAACAACAGGTTCCCGTGTTCGCGGATGTTCTGATTGTTAGAGGCAGTTTATTTTGAACATTCCCCAAAATGCGAGAAGTTATGTTGACACAATTAATCTTGAATTGTATATGCTTTCTATGTATTCAGTTTCTGGAATGGATACGGTCGACACTAGACCATGTTTCGCTTACAATAACACAAATGCTTAAAATGTGGCTCTCGGCATCGATCCTTGTATTGCTTTTCTCCAACGCCCGCAGTACCTAACGGCCGGTTTGATCCGCGTCAATGGAACATTCATAACGTTTCAGACCTAATGGTCCCTATGTTCAACACAATGTCAGATCATTTAGTCCTGCTCAGCGATTCGGGGACCTGGGTTCATACGGGAGCTCGGCAGAAAATCTATTTATATTCATGAGTTTTTCTACCACTAAGCTGATTATCTCGATCAACCTGACGAATTATATCATCTAAACGGAATCATTAATGGCGTTTCGCTAGACTATGAAGGAGCTCGAATGTTAATTAATTCGTCCATATCTTTAATAAGCACGCGTACACAAGGATGTTTTATATGATTAGTTAACTAATTTAAATTATACAGGTTAAGTAATTAGGCCGTTTAAGAAATCGCCAGTTTTCAACGTTACGTACGAATCCTGTTGGTGTTATTCCAAAGTCATCTGGCTGCTGGAGACTCACACATTTTTCATCAGGCGAATGCGTAAATGACTTCATTAAGCCTTCTCAAGCAGTTTAAACTTATCAAACGTTGACAGTGTCATAGATAAAGTGTGAAATAAGAGTAACGCTTGCTTCATTGCTAAGGCGGGCATTTCTTTGGCCTTTGATTTATGTCCAGTGCAGCGATCACATTTTGATATTCAAAGTATCAACACGGATATCGCTAACTTAAAGAAATGTCTTCCATTTGGTTCTACTTCGGCTAGTTTTATTTTTGAGAAAGTAATTTTGTTTTTGCATTGGTTGATGGCACCATAAATATTGAACTGAGGACCCCACCTAAGAGTTATGTGGCAGGCCAGCAAACCAAGAGCACATCCTATCTTCTTGCAGAACAGCACTTACAGGCGGGAGATACCGATGGCGGCACGACAAGATCCTCAGCGAGATTGCAGCAAGCCTTGATGCGGCACGAAAGAAGAAGCCACCAATGCAAACAATGCCAACCTTCATCACCTTTGTCAGAGATGGAGGATCAGCACCAAGCAACAACAGGTTTACAGATTCAGGCATCCTAGCTTCAGCGAGAGACTGGGTACTAATTGTAGATCTGAAGAAGCAGCTAAGATTCCCAACAGACGTCGCCACCACCACTCTATGTCCTAATGTGCTATTGCTGTCAAGAGCAACGAAGAAACTAGTGCTTCTTGAACTGACAGTGTCATGGGAAGAATAAATGGAGGAAGCACACGAAAGAAAGAAGGCCAAATACCAGCCGCTACTTGATGAGTGCCGACAATATGATAGAAGATCAGGAACTTCCCTGTCGAGGTTGGCAGTCGGGGCTTCGCCGGGCAGTCACTCTAGAAGGCCTACGGAGTACTTGGCATCACTGGAATGGCAAGGAAACGGGCGATAGCAGATGTCTGCAGGCAAGCAGAATCAGCCTCAAACTGGTTATGGCAGATGAGAGAAAAGCAGTGGATTGCTAATCAGTCTTGGGTCGAGGTTTGATCGCCCTCGGCCGGCGCACCTCCGGAAGTTTTTGTGGATAGCGCCGACACATTTAATGAAGGAGGACTCCACCTGATGAAGAGACTGATGCAATGCCCATCCATTGTTTTTAAATAATAAAACTACTACAAAATAAAATGCATATTAATAAGATACTAATATATAAAATACGGAACGGTGGTTATACTATTGATAAAGGTTCGTTTGTGGTACTGTAAATGTATGTATGCATGCATTGTGAACTTGTGTTTAAACGAAAACCAATAGGCTTATGCTTCAAAGGCTCGTTAAAAGATTTGGTTAAAATAAATAATATAATGTAAATCCTGAAGAACAAACAGAGTGGTTTTAAAGGTATATGGTAGTTTATTGGTTTACTAAATGTGCTTCTATATTTTTAAAGTTATGGTATTTTAACGATTTGCTAATGATGAAAAGCCCGGGGACCAAGTGTTTGCTATTAGTAAAGCAATAATCTACTTCCTGGTAGATAAGCCGTTACGGGGGCCTTTACTGGAACCGGACCTTAATCCCCTCAAAAACAACAAGGATGTTATATATAATTGCACATGGCTGATTGGTGGTGCACTTAACAAATTACCGGTATGGTGAATAAACGATTGCCCATTGGCTTATGGTGATAGCTTGGAGATCGATTCTGGTAGTAAATAAAATAAAATATACGTTCTTGGTATATCTCTATTTGAACTCAGTAACTCACCTGAGACATCACTTTGAACAAGTGTTCTGACCAAGTTTCACAAATATGTGGCGATAGATGAGGCCCTGAGAATGTCCACAAGCCTTTTCTCTTATACGATATAATATATAGCATGGCCCTTATGAACATTCTGTAAAAATTAATCCCCAATTCTTAATTCAGAGAATATTTGAAAACAGCTGTACATATTTATGTTAAGAACGACTGCAATTCGCCTTTAATCGTTAGCATGATGGTACCTGTACAAAAGCCACTTAGTGGTTGTTGTTTAGTTCGAGATGCGAAATGTTTTGGATTTGATTATACAATGTTTGTTTATGATATAAAATAATGTTTACATTTTTTGCACTGTTTTGTCGGTGTATAATTGATGGTTAAAATGAGCATTTGCAGCATAATGTAAACCGTTTATATACCGATACAAAGTTAACCACTGAGATGGATAGATACAAGAAATGTGTTATTATGTTAATTTTATTACGTTTATATTGTCAATAAAGTGAACAATACAAAAAAACAATATAACAAATATATAAACGAGTCAAATAATTTGACATTATTCATGAAGTTAAACTATACACAGTCAACACGAGTTGTATAGTGAAACAATATTAGCTTGAACCCAGGCCATTCGATTTCAGAGCAAGCAAGTAATATGTGTTTAGATTTCGCCAACCGTGATACTAATTATTGTTATGTAACCTGCCGGTATGTTGAAACCGCAGATAAACAATATTTCGGTACGTTATACTTGGAAGCTTATTTACTTCCGCCCAGTAATTGTTTAGTGTAGTAACACAGGCGTACAGACAAAATACATTAATATTTATGTACTGTAGTGAAACAAAAAGTAAAATAATATGTCGTTGTTTCGTAATTATAATGTATTAAAAAACAACAACTAGTTAAGATCAGGATAATAAGAGCGTCGTTGCCTAGGAATAACGTCCGACCATAGAGTCTAGTACTGTCAAGTGCGGATTTATGGGGCTGTTTTATTCTATGCCTAAGGTAAGAACATCTTCGTGCTTTGTATATTGAACGATAGGATTTCATAATAATCTAACCGGTACGGTACCATAACTTAAGATTGTTTATGAATAACGTTAACGGAAGTCGAAAGTAATGAGTGAACATGATCCAGTTTCAAAGTCTTTCAAATTGTTCCGGTCCGCCGCATGTAAAGGTCACCAGAGCTAAATATAGATTTAAACAATTAAAACTTTAAAACACATCTTCTCTAAAACAGCAAGGGTTAGATTTTTTCATTTTTTTTTGGCGTGTTTTATCTTATATTAACCCTCTAATAATCTAATTCAAAACAATCCCCTTCGGATTGTTACCGCCATACAAATACATTCGTTTTAAGTTGAGGAGCAATTGAACCATTACGAATTTTCATTTCTATTCACGATGTTTTTCTTAGCCCCCAAATAGTATTTAAAAAAGATACTGTAGTGTACGTAAACAGATTTTTTTTCCATTTAATAAATTTGCTCCTTTTTTCGAATATAAAAACTAAGATTGGTTCAGTGATATTTAACTACAAACAGATGCATAACTATGACCAAAATGATGTAATAATTGAACAGAATTGTGTTATACTTAATTTGATTATATTTTATAAAATATGCGCGATTGATTTTTGTTTTTCGTTCATCATTACAAAGTTTTTCATTAAAACGCGATGAACAAGTCGATTTGATTAATTAGGTTTTACAAACTATATTGTCATCGGGAGCATTGCGCGTCAAGTTGATCGAACTGATTTAAGTCTGATTACAACCTGTTTAAATCCCCCATGCATTCATTGATCATTGGTTTGGCAATGACCCATTAGCATTCATTGATGTTGCCAAGTTCTTTACACCCGTGTCTAAATGTATGGCTATTAACTTGCCTTAAACAAAGGACTTCGTAGCGATGATTGTACTTGATGATTATACGCAAACTGGAGCATTGGCTTCGATCAGCTATATGATTGATTGCTGATTTGTATATCATCTAAAGTCCAATACGAATTATCGATCAGCTTTTTAAAACTATTTAACTATTTATTTTTTGCTAAACCTATGGCTAGACCTCAACGCCCAATACAATAATCTTTATTTGTGTAATGTTGGAAACCATATCGGTTCACTTCAACCAGAATTATTAATTATTATTTCGTTATTTATCGAAGTCCTGTTAATAATATTTTGAAAAAAGGTAATAATATGTATCAATTCTTCATTTGAAAATTAACGTGTGATTAGTTGTTTTAAAATTCATATACGTGTGCGTTCATGCGTTCGTGTGTGTTAATGTGTGAGACCACTGACTTTAATTCCTCGTATATTGGTAGCAATATGCGCATATATTCTTGCCATTTCATTGTAATACACACGTAGCACAACACTCACAGCTGTTTAAAATTGTTTATACTATTCAATGGTAACCGACGGTTCGTGATACTAAGTAAATGACGCCTGAATAAGTTTGTGTACAAATTTAAAAAGCTAAACTTGTTAACTGAGATTAAAGCGAGTTTGACGAATGTTAAATCATATGGTTTTGTTAGGTGATCACTTTTCTCATGACCTTAAGGATTTCACGGCCCTAAATTAGTAAATAGACATAATAATGAACACAAATATGTTTTCATCTCCCGTGAAGTTTTAATAATGGAAACAAATAGATTTTTGACCCATGTACACACGAACAGAAGCTTTAAGTTCATATTTATCAACATGAAACAATATAGCACCTAACATTTTAACACCAATTATACAAATATAGTGTTCGTTTTCCATAAACTAACACTGCACGTAATGATGAATATGATTGTTGATTCATATAATTTTGTAAAAGATTACACTTGAACTCCACCAATGGATTTCACCTAACAACTTCACGTCCTAGAGCTCTGTTTGCATAGTGTCCAAAACATTTTCCATTTACTCAGGTATACATTTGTTCATGTAACACAAGACCCAAACCCTTTTGCTTTTTTGCATAATCAATATTCGCATTTCCACATTGAAAAATAAACTCACATCATCACACAGAAGGATTTCTAAAATGAACGATATTCGACTCATTATTAATAATACTCACACCTGTTCTATCACACGATGAGTTAAGCTTATTTAAAAGACAATGTCGATTCACTGGCGAATCGGATAGTAAAACTTTCATAAGCAAACTTTACAACAGAACAATACTACCCAAACGGTGATGAATTTTCCAAGAGAATAAGTTTAAACCTATTTATTTAAGCTCGATTGAATTGAAAAGCCTAAAGCTTATTTGAAACGCTCTCGAGTCCGTCTCCTGGGACTAGAACCAGTACTTGGTTTGGGGGAGATCTAAAGAACGCTACCTGTGTGTGGATCTAACCCGTGACCTCCCGATCGCTAGGCGGACACCATTTCCACTACGCCACGGCGACCCTAATAGAATTAGACTTACGTGCCAAATTATTGATGGAAAGATTGATCAGCCTCGGGGAGAGCACGTAGTCTAGTTTTAACAACAAACCAGTCCGTTTTAAATCAAACGAAAACTTGCATTAAATAGCTTTGTTTAAAGTTTTCAAATATAAATAAGTTATAGAAAAAGCTTTCGATTCACCGATTCGCACGCCTTGCGCCAGTCAATTAAATTACAAGAGGATGAGAGTTTACATTTACGTGTGAATTAATTGTGTAAGTATTGACATTGGGTCATATTCATTACATGTTGTACTTTTCAGATAGTGTTAAGCAAGCTTTCCCACAAGATTTTGGTATTTTGCCATATTTGAAGCACATTTTGTTAGGTCGCTAATACTGGACCTTTGCCCTTTCATTTACTACATCAAAAACAGCTTTTCTAAATTCAGTTACAGAGCAAAGTTCAATATACACAACATTACATAATTATTAATATAGTGACAATAGATATTTGTCATTTTCTCATTATAAGCATTGAGTAGCATGCACAAGTCATTTTTTCGTTTATCAGTATGGGTATCATACGAACAATTGCCACAGAAATTAATTCTTTATTCCAAAACGGATTCAAAATTTACGGTTATCTCTTATTCAAAATATACCAATATTCTTTCTATAAATGGAATCTCAACATCCTGTTTAAGATATATTAGCATTTCTTGCCAATTATTACGTTTAGCTTTTTGAACATTCCTAATAAAAAGGGTAAGCTTATAAATAAAATCGAATGAAAACATGTTTTCATTTACCCCCCCCCCACCATTTTCAGCCTCACACGTACTACACTATACTGTCCGAAGGTGTGAAGTCCACCATAACTTTGCAGATTGTCTTCCTTTACTATTTCGACCAAAACATATAAATGTTCTTCACTCTCAAAGAGTTTGTGATTTCAATCTTAGTATTCTTTGAACTATACTCATAAAAACTATCACTTGTATATTGTGTTTGTACCTCAGAGTCTAACACCTGTTTTCTAAGTGACATTTTTTTTCATCTATATATCAACGTGAATCACATATATTGAGTATGTTATTGCCTATTTTAGATCGGAATGAAACCCATGTGACTCCGTCATATTGATCATCTAGTAATGCAGCGGTGTCATATTTTATAAATTCTGTTTTCTGTTAAAGGCACTTGACTCCGGACCAGTTTTGGCATCTTTATGTATATTCTTTAAAAAATGCCCAAACCAACACATATTAATGCAAATACAATTGTGCATCTCCTCTAAAATGTGTTTTAGATATACCAAGGATGTAAATATCATTTTTTTCAAACTCAAGATTGTCTAAAAATATGATTATCCAAATTAACATTTTCTGACCAACCATTCACATTCCTATACACACAATAAACCTTTCTGGTATACAAATTATGGGTTCCTCTTTAGATATGTGCTCTTTGTTGGAAGCCATCTCAATCCATCTTCCATCCTATGGTCTGGTTGTACTAACGGTTCCCTAATGTATGCCTATATGCGTTCCCCGCCTAACATTACTCCTGCCCCCCTAGAAGGTTATATCCATATGACTCTAAAACGCCCCGTTTGTCCTTAATATATTCACCATCCCGCCTGTCTCTCATAGAGTAACATCTGTTTGAACGTAACCCTGTCCGTTCCATATTCTTTTCCCTTCTGGTTTGGCCTGCATTTCTGACATGGTCCACATCGAAACTTATCCGACCACATTCCCGCGCTGAGGGTTCAGTTCCTGGTGTCGGTTGTTGTTTTTTGGAGTATGTCATATCTCGAGCTCGGATATAAGTGCTGCCATTGTTCCTTTCAATACTCTCATCAACTACTGCAAGTGAGTCACCCATGTACGTGTGTGATAAATGTCGAATCTCTAGTCGCAGGCAAAAGGTCGGACTCCCCTGGTAGTGGCAGCTATTGACTTCGGAACAACGTATTCCGGATGGGCTTTTTCATTCATACACGACTTCAATAATGATCCGTGCAAAGTATCGGTAAAACTATGGCATGGAGGTCAACTGAACTCTTTAAAAGGTAAGTTAGTAGCCAAAGACATAATTAAGCGCGCAAGTACAAACGTAAGTGAGATATCAATATAAGCAAATACAACACATCTTGTAAATAGGAAAGTATGTTATAAACGATATGTTTTTGTTTATTAATTTTCAACATACATCTCAATTACAACATGATTATACATATGAAACAGCATAACTTTTGGTCAGTTATATATACTAAAGTATCATATATATTAACTATTAATGTACAAACAAGTGTTTTAGGTATATGATAACAACAACACGTTATTGTTAAAGTTTTAACTTGCTACTGCTAAATATTTTTCCCAGAAAATACAGTTTTGAGACGATGCTTTAGCTTTTTTGAAAAGAGTGAAAGAGAGAGGGGAGAAGCTATGAGCTATGTTTATTAATAAGAGAGAGATAGAATTGATATAAACAAATTATGAAAAAAAAACATCAAAAGGCATGAGATGTATGACTAATTTCTCAAAATTTTACAAAAACAAAAAGGGGAAAAAATGAAGATAGATAAATAAACAAGATACAAAATAAAACATCCTAAGATGATGAGGATATAGGCAAGATTCTTTAAGGTGTTATTACAAAGTTGTGCCATTTTGTATTATGTTGATCAATTTTATCTTTTTCAAAAGCAATTTGCTTTTCTAATATAATTTAATTTTGTAAGAGCATTTTTGAAGGTCTCAATATTTGGCTTTTCGGCTTTTGATTTTGTATTAAATATGTAAGACTTCATCAGAATAATTATATAGTTTATCACTTGATTATAAGTGCCTCCTTTTTTAGTACCAAATACTATATCATTTACATTGAGATCTATGTGTAATTGTTTACTATTTAAAAATACTGTCAGCTCCCGCCATATCGGTTGTACAGAATTACATTCATATAAAACATGTATAATTGTTTCCTTACAACTTGAACAAAAGGTGCAAAGACTTGAGGGTATTAGTTTACATTTATACAAATATGAATTTGTTGGTAATATGCACTGCAGAATCTTGTATTGAAAATTGCGTAAGGTATTATCTATGGTGGCTTTAAATGGTGTTATATAAGCATGTTTCCAGTCTATGCTTTGTTCATAGGAGGACATTATTTCTTCCCATTTTATTTCTTGTTTGGTTTTATTTTCTTCTAAGGTTTGTTGAAGATTATATAAATATTTACACACTGTTTTTGTTTTTTGTACCTTTTCAAGTAATGTGTTATTGTTGAAATTGACGAATTCCATTTCAGAAAGTTGTTGTGTGTAAGTTATTGGGATACTTTTGATTAGTGTGTAATATTTAAGATAATCTGTTGATGGTATTTCATAAAGGGTTTTAAAAGCTTCGAATGTATAATAGCTTTTTGACCTAAAGTCATAGATATGTTCTAGGAATTTAATACCCCTATTAAACCAGTTTTGGTAAAAGAAAGTATGTTGGTTATTTTTTTCTATTTTCGAATTATTCCATATAATCGTTTTATTAACATGTCCTTCTGTTTCTTTCGATTTAATTTTGTTCCAGGAAGTGATGACATCTCTGAGGAATACATTTTTAAAATTTGAAACAATATGTTTGTCATTAAGTGAACATTCAAAGACAAGATTTCCACCATATTTATTAAGTTCATTCTGATAGAAAATTTTCCACTGCCCTGTATTGTTTATGTCTGTTAATCTTTTGACCCAACTGGCCTTATTTGCGTGTAGGAAGGTGGTTATATCGGTGAGTTTGAGCCCTCCCTGCTCAATTGGTTTAATAAGGGTTGTTCGTTTGATTTTTTCAGGTTTACCATCCCATACAAATTGGAATATAGATTTATTAATTGTTTGTATTATATCATGACTAGGATTTGGGAGTGCTGACAATGTGTACATAATTTTTGGTAGGGCAAATGTTTTCACCACAGTAACTTTTCCGAGAAGTGTTAATTTTCTGTGATGCCACTGTTTTAAACAATTTTTAAAGGCTTGCAATTTTGGTTGAATGTTTTTGTCTATATTGAGAGTTTCATCATTTGTGAAGTAAAAACCCAGTGTTTTGGCTTCTTCTGATGTCCAAGTAAAATTTTTGTATTTGTTAAATATAATTTGTGTATTTTTTAGTGAACCAACGCGCATAACGATGGATTTTTGTGTATTTAGTTTGAGTCCAGATACTTCACTAAAGTCCTGAATAGTATTTATTAGTGCGGAGAACGAATTAAGCGTTCCATCTGTTAGATAGGTTGTATCATCTGCGAAAAGTGTTTGCTTGATTTCTTGTTCTTTTATTTTTATTCCTTTAATGTCTTCATTTTTTTCAATAAAGTTGGACAATATTTCAATACTTAATATAAAAAGTGTTGTTGACAATGGGCAGCCTTGTTTTACGCCTCTTTGAATAGGAATAGGTTGGGATAGATGTCCATTATTAATAATTATGGTACTGATGTCTGTGTAAAATAATTTAATCCATTGTATGAGTTCAGCTCCAAAATTAAATTGTTTGAGACTTTTTAACATGAAGTCATGATCTAAACTGTCGAATGCTTTTTCATAATCGGCAAATAAAAGTAGGCCTGGTTTGTTATTGTTATTCAGAAAATTTATTGTTTCAAAAATGGTGCGTACGTTTTCGCCAATGAATCTTCCTTTTATAAATCCAGTTTGTCTTGACTCAACAACAGATGAAATAACTTTTTTAATTCTGTTTGAGATTGTTTTTGTCGCTATTTTATAATCAACATTTAATAAACTTAAAGGTCTCCAATTATCAAGTGTATCAAGATTTTTCCCTGGTTTTGGAATTAGTGTAAGAATACTTTGTTTTTGAAGTTGGGTTAATTGTCCATTAACAAATGAATGGTTGATAGAATTAATATAATGTGTTTTGATAACCTCCCAAAATAGTTTGTAAAATTCAGCAGACAAACCGTCTGAACCGGGACTTTTGTTGTTATCCATCTCTTTTAATGCGTTTAGACATTCATATTCTGTGAGCAAGCCTTCACATGTTTGTTTCTCAATTTCTGTGAGTCGTTTTATATTTAAGTTAAAGAAATGTGAATTATTAAGTGTATTCGTGTTATTATCTTTTTTCTTGCTATACAAGTTTGAGTAAAAGTGTCTTTGTTCGTTTATTATAGTCTTTATGTCTGTGACTTCTATATTTTTTATTGTTAACTTGTGAATGGTTTTACTTTCGTAATGTCTTTTTTCAAGATTTGCAAAGTATTTGGTATTTTTCTCATTATGTTCAATGTGTATAGCTCTTGCTCTTACTAACATACCATTTATTTTCTCATCTATAATTTTCTCGTACTCAATTTTAGTTTCTTTAAAAAGTTTTAATATTGATTCGTCGCTATCACTGTTTGTATTAATTTGTTTCTCTAGTGACTCTAATTTGTCAATGATAGTTTTCTCTTTTTCCTGGTTTAGTTTTTTTGTCATGGTAGAAAATTTTATACTTATGTTCCTTACTGTTCCCTTAATAAGTTCCCACAATGTATTTGGGTTACAGTTTGTGTTGTTTTCAACTATACTATGGATTTCTTGCTTAATTTGATTTTGATACTCTTCATTTAAAAGTATGGCATTATTAAGTTTAAAATAACCAGGTCCTTTTTGTTGTATTTTATTGTCAATAATTATTTCAATCAAAGAGTGGTCTGTCTTGTATCCTGGTTTTATTTTTGCTTTATTAATTATATTGCATATACTTTGGGAGATAAGGTAGTAATCCAATCTACAAAAAATAACCGGTTTTCCACTTGAATGCCAGGTGTAACGTTTTTGTTCTGGGTGAAGTGCTCGCCATATGTCTATCAGATTGCATGAATCGAGTATGGAATTTATTTTTTTCCTGCTGTTTATATGTGTATCTGTTTTGCCATTCTTTTTGTCTAGATTTGGGTTGAGTATTGTGTTAAAATCGCCTCCTATTATATAATTTTTATCCATATTTTGCAGAAGATGTATTTCCAGGTTATCAAAAAAACATGTGTCATCTTTGTTCGGTCCATATATATTTATTAAGGTGATTTCTTGATTATTTATAATAACATCAATTGTACATAATCTACCGGGTACTATTTCTTTAAAATCGCCTATACTTACATTATCTTTATTTTTTATTAAAATTCCTAAACCTTCACTATTTGATTTTTTCCCACTGTAAAAACGTATTCCACTCCATTCTGATTGCCATTTGCTTTTTGTTTGTTCACATACATGTGTTTCTTGAAGTAAACACACTGTGTAATTATACGATATGTTATATTATTGTAAATTACATGCAGTTATTATGTACTTCCGGTTATTCAACTTACGTGCACTAAAATCAGTTTTATTAGACATATGAGCTTACGTGTTGAGTTGTTTTAATTTTATGTTTGGTAACAGCGACATTCGGAAAAGAAATATGTTATGCATTACCCTTACATTTTCGTTTTTACGTAAAATAATCTTCATTAAAGTATCTTTGGCAGTTTTTGAAAAGTTGCATTATTCAATAAATTCATGTTATTTTTTTGCCAAGTTACAAAACATATAATTGTAGAGTAATGTTAATTATAACATGATTCCCAACACTCCACAATGACGGATGCATTCGATACACACTAAAAGTAAAAGAAATTCACCCACAGTTTTAAATTATTTATGTTTTACAATACTACATTTTGAGAAAAATCTGCACGATAAAAGCTTAACAGATTTATTTCTGGTTCTTTCGAAAGACATCTGAAAAGGAACAGTATCGGCCTGAAACAAGTGTTGATGTTTTTATTATTTAATGTAAACCGTACCTGATGAATTAAAGTTTTATTGAAATCGTAATCACATACATATAACTACTATTTTATGTGATCTGAATACACGTAATGCAATTGTTTTTACTTTATTATACGTTTTTTTTAAACACCGTCTGTTGTTATTCAACAACATAATTATTAAAAAATTGTGAATTTGAGCCTTCTGTAGGAAATATAAATTTAAGGGAACAGCAGTAAAAAACGATGGTCTACCATATCCAAAACGTAAAATAGGTATTTTTTAATTATGTGCTTTCTCGGTGGAAGTTGAGTTGTATTGTCAACGTGAATTGAGTTGTCATATTGTGCGCATTTACAAACAGCGATGGATGAACTTAAAACAATAATCTACATATATGCTTTGATTGAAGGAAAAAAATATTTGAAGCTACATGTACGTAAATACATAACTGCCAATTGAGAGCTTGAACCTGATTACCCGTGTCGTTAAGGAGCACACAATGTGGGTGAACTATAATAGGAAAATAAAAAACTGAAAGTGTGAAATTCGATACATATATTTCAACTATTAATCAGTTTGTAACACTTCCTAAATGTATGTTATTGGCTTACACTTGCACTCGATGAGATTGTTACCACTCTTGAAGCCACATGTATGACTCAATATTGATGAAAATGATCAGAATAATTGTTCGCGACAATATCTAGCTCAAGTTCCAATCTGGACCACATGCGTCTAGAATCTCAGACACCAAATCATTTTCCAGTTCAATGTATTTTATTTTCCCCGTTAATATGTNGAAAATTGTATAACATGCATGAATATGCTCGAAAGCAATTGAATCAAAAGATTGAGATACTTTATGTACGCTAGCGTACTTGATTTGACACAGAGAATTTACACGAAACCGCGTTTATAAAATTTATTCAATGTTTCCTCAGTAGTCGAAGCATTAAAATGTATGTTTTCTTTGGTAGTTGTTGATCGGATTCAGTGTATGAGATGGTGTTTTGTTCCAGTGTTTGTCTGTGGCCTTAACTTACCATCGTCAAATGACTAATTAAGGATGCACTTATCATAAAATGAACGCACGAACAGGTATTTAGAAAAAAAACATGACATGTTTAAATTAAATACATCTGCCCTGTGATACTTCTATTAGAATTAAAATTAACAATAATAATATGCATGGATTGTTTTTATCGAACGTTTTCTTTAGCTTCGACCTGTGTCTTAATAAAGCCGGACGGTAAAACCTTCGAAGCTTTTGGATTCAACGCAGAGACGAAATACAGCGAGCTGATTGCTGAAAATAATCACAAACCATGGTACTTCTTTCAAAGATTCAAGCTGATGCTAATGAACACGGTAATCTTTGGAAACACATTTAAGTCACTTAACAGTGAACACCATATGGATAGCAGTAATGGATATAATAAGACGCATGTTACTTAACATGTATTAAAGTTTGCAAAAAGGTTGTGACGAATAATGTGTGACACAGTTTCTGTTTAAAATTTACTTTATTAGGACAGCAAAAGATAATGTGAGCCTTTTCAGAAACACCATTATACTAATTGACTGATATTAAATGAATGTTTCAGTTTTCTAATTGCACTGACTTAATAGTCAACTTTCTTACTGAATATTAACGGCGCACTTATAGGATCTGTATTATTAATTTATTTTTCTAAGCATTTTTAAGATAAGATAAAAAATACAGTTAAGTATATCAATATATAATATGTATTTTGTTATATTGGACGAACGTGATATGAAAGACACCAACATTCATAAGAAGATAACAACAGTTCGTTAATTGTTGTATCTAATTAAAGCAAACAACCATTTTGAGTCTAGCCATTGATAGTCCTGTTTTTATATCCATATGGTGTTCACTGGAACAAAACACCATCTCATACACTGAATGCATGTCAACTCACTCACTTAACTGGCTGCACGAGATATTTGTGGACTTGTTGACCAAAAACATAACTGGATTGTTCACTGCTGTCTTGTTATTCAATTTTGAATTACAATTGTGATAAAATAATGCTATTTTACTTCAATGGTAAAGCACATAAGCATTATAGAGATGATAATATTACATAACGTGGACTATTGTGTTACCCATTTGTGCCATGTTTTAACGAAATTTTGCGGTAATGTAAAATGTTGGATCCAATAAATTAGTTTGATGCTGCAGTAAGGATGTACATGTTTTAAACTGCACATAATCTAACATTTAATATAATTCACTTAATATTTACCAGTATGCGTATATGTGATTAACTATGCGCTAAGAGAGTGAGTTGACATGCATTTATCTGGTTTAAACTCGCATATTCCTTGCAATAAGAAAATCGAGGGTTATTACCATTTTTTGAATGTTTTTTGTTCCAATATGTGTTTTTTATTCTTCTTGTATTGTGCATCTCTATTTAATAAAAAAGCACCTGCTTACAAATGTTTCTTTTTAAATAAAGTTGCTAGGTTTGTTCTATTCGTATATCCAATCGGTGTCTGTGTCTAAACTGAGAATTGAAAAAAATAATATTGTTATAATATCATGATACTAGCAGATACACAAAGACACGATGTTGGTTGCCGAATGTGGTAAACGACTTCCTGCACTTAGAGTGTTCTCATTGGCGATCAGGTACGTGATCATAACATATGTTTATCAATTTAAGACAAATTGTTTTAAATCCATTTTATACCATTCGCATAATTATGTTTCTATTAGCGGCCATTATTACATTAAATGGACATCATCAATTGAAATCAGCCGCCGATGATATTAGTATATCCCAATACAACATTAAATAGATATAATCTAAACATAAACGATATACTCACTGCGTATACAAATCATCGAGAGTATGTATTACATCGTTGGAGGATATGGGTAATTTAAAATATAAAAGTTGAAAAAGAAGCAATTTACTGTATGTTTTAATTCACAACACATATGGACTGATGTTGATGAACAGATTATGAAATTAATTTTCAAGTGAAGGTTTAGATGTTCCAAACATATTTTGTAGATACATGATAGACGACGTACTTGAAAAGACGGCTCAACAAGTATATGGTTTTTATCTGAAAGACATCCGTTGGGTGCTGACCGTACCTGCGATATGGAATGATGCAGCGACAGATTTCATGAGATTAGCTGCTCAAGAGGTATGTGTAGACGAATGTAAAATTATAAGTATTAAAAGAATTTTGTAATTTAAAAAGAAATACTTTTTTAATACACGCTACTTAATGTTTTGTTTGTAAACGTTTGTAAAAGGTCGGTTGAGCAGATATTTTAGTAACTGTCTCTCATATGTAAACGTGGTGTTGTGTCATTTTCTGTTTTTTCTTTATTTTAAACATGGTTTATTTTGAAGGCAGGGCTAACATTGGATAATATCACTATTGCGTTAGAGCCAATGGCAGCGTCGTTATACTGCAAGGAACTGTCTTATAAACAAGAAGAAAGATTTGAATTTCGACCTGGAAATACATTCTTGGTTCTTGATGCAGGTGAATTAAATCTGTCTATTTGTTTGTTGTTTTGAATTTTAGATGAGCATGATATTGAAGTCCGATACTTTCACTTTGACTAGTTTTAAACATATGTTCATTCATTGGATTATATTCGCAGGTGGTACAGTTGATATTGCGGCATACGAGGTCTGTTTTGGGGGAAAACTTAAAGAACTCTACAAAACCACTGGTGGATTCTGCGGAGGGACAATGGTGGACAAAGCTTTCGAAGATTTCTTTGCAGAAATTACAGGTAAACTACACACATTCGTCTGAACATTCATCTATTATTTTCAAAGACATTTACTTTATTTCGTAAACCCTACTTACGTTTATAACAAATGATAATCATGTTGTTTTCTTTTGTTAAGTTTAACCTTAAATTCATTAAAGGCCAAACCAGTTTCTAACCAGTTTCTGACTGTGGTGTAATTTGTGCTTGTAGAGTACATGAAAGGCTACGAGGCTTAGATTGTCACTTGCCGTCTAAATGCATCATGTGCATGTGGACAATCATCCACTTGAGCGCTTTTATTACCTATAAAAGTAGAAAAAAGTTAAACAATTGTATCGTGTATCTGTCTTTTAAGAACAGATATTCAGATAAGCACATAAATAAAATTTTGCAACCATTGCATCCTAAACAATACAAGCATGCAAACAGGTAATTTTATTTAAACTTAGAATGATGTGTTTAATTGATTGATTATATAGAGTGGCGTTCAATTTTCTCGCTGCACACATTAGCGCAATAATCGGATATCAAAAGTAATAATCTTAGACAACTATACCGAATAAGAAATATGTGTCATTGAATAATATTTAAGGTGAACGTCTTGAATATTTCGATTAAAAAAAGAAATATTTTGTTCCGAGTGTTTTCATAAGTAAACAGTTACGAAGGGATATGATTAAAGATGCAAAGCAATTTCAATACGTCACCATAAACGCATGACTGAACCAGAATCAGCCGTCAAGGTGCCTCTAGTAGACTGGAAAGTTTCATCGAAATGCCATAGTATTCTATTGTATTTTATATTTCAAACACCTGCGCGCATACTAGCTGTTATAGCGTGTTTTCTTCGTAGATTTTGTATAAGTATGAAAACGCGATTACTCGCTCATGCAAGCGAACGTAATACGCGGAGATCTTCAACCTCGGCGCACGATTATTGACCCAGGAATCTACAAAACGGCGATGAATTCGATGCCCTTCGCCGATCTTAGCGTAAAATTTGCGCTCTGTATTTGAACGAATGCTTTTATGTCGGACAGCGCTGTCGTCAGTGCGACGTCACTGACATCTCCATAAATGCGCGAATGCACCGGAAAAAAAACGGCCCAGGTGCATCTAGTAGACTGGAATATTTCAACGAGATGTTGCTATATTGTGTTTTTTTTAATTTAAACATTAACATATAATCTATATAATCTCCCTTCTGGATGCCAACGGAATCCGGCGACCTTCAACATCCACACAAGATCAAAGGTCGTTGAAACCGACAAAATGGCGCTGGTCTCGATGGTAACCAGTCTCATTTTTTCCGAAGTTAGCGCAACTGGTCTTTTTTTCCCTTATTCAGCCGCGAATGAGGAACTGGGTTTTCATAAAAAAAAAATTAAGTAATGCACTGCAATAAATATTTGTGATATCCAATCTACATTTACAATGATTTTTCCAATTTAATTATTGATTTCGTAGGTTCATTTCAATTCAGTTCTTAAGTTAGAAAATGCCAAATCCTTATTCGATCTTAATGAGCAATAAGGGACCAGTTCCTTATTCCATATTCCAAACTGATAAGAAACTGGGTTATCATTTAATAAAACTAAGTTGAAATGTACCGCAATTCATATTTTTGATACCTTACCTTTTTTGACAATGATTGTCATTCAATTACTGGTCTCTTTGTTTCATTTTGATATATTTGTTCAGTTCAAAATATGTTTAAACACGTATATAACAAGTTTATTAAACAAAACATCCAGAAGGCCAAAAGCCCAAGTAGACATAGTAAGAATTTAGTGGTTACAAAGTAAAGTGTATGATTAAACAAAGTAATAATACATCTCACTGCAAAAAGAACATACATGTATTATTAAATACTAGCTTATTATATTTACAATTAACACAAATACATCAGTTCTGAGTTAAATAGTTCAATCTTATATTATAGCTGTAATACAATGCAATACAATTCTTATAATACAACCGTAATGTCGTAGAAGTATTGAGTAACAGGCACGATACTGTTACAATGCCTTTATTGAAAAGATAATGTTGACAAGTGATAAAAACAACAACAACAAAAACAAACACACATTTAAATACAGTTTTGACGTTACATTTAAAGCGACCGTTTAACATATACATAGGTCAACACTTAACATATGTATGTATATCCCTTACTTAAAATTATTTGTATATGTAACAGCATAATTTGTGTAGCAACGTTTTATTTTCAGTTGTTAGTTATTAAATAAAGTTGTGCATATTAAGTCGGTGTCTGTAATAAAATGGTGTATACTGAGATCTTAATTCTGAATACATTCCTCACTCCAAAACAAAGTGAAATTCATCTTCTAACATATTACACACAGTATACTTTCTATCGCCTATAGGTTCGCGCGAAGGTTTGACCCATCTTCCACTTTCTATATACAATCTATGTGAAGAGCATTTTAATTCAGGAAAACTTATACGAAATGTTTTAATTGTGCACATATCTAAATTAGTACAAATATGTCAGTGTCTTATTCGATGTGAATAAGGAACCGGTTCCTTATCACTTATTCAAACCGAATAAGGAACTGGGTTATTATTCACCAAAACGAATTAGAAATGTATTGCAATATATATATTGTGAATATCTAACCTTTATAATTCATTGATAAGTGATACTCTCTGGTTCAGTTCAATCAATTTTCATTTTAATTTTATGTCAGAAAATGCCAGTTCCTTGTTCGGTTTGACTTATGAATACGGTACTGGTTCCTTTATCTTTATTTAGCCGCGAAAAAGAAACTGGGTTATCATTAAATTTGACTAATACGAAAAGTATTGTAATAAGTATGTTCAATAGCCAACCAACATATACAATTATTTGTTTTTATAAGCGATACACGTTGGTTCATTTAAAACTATATTTTAAGGAAGAACATGATAGTTCCTTAGTTAGATTGAATAACGATTAAGGAACTATTTTCTTTTTCCTTATTCAGCCGCGAAAAAGGAACTGGATTAAAAAATAAAAATAAATATGTTGAATTGTACTAGATTGATTTTTCATATCACATAAATGTCAAGTTAATGTATTAATGTTATGTTAGTAATCATTCGAAGTAGAAAATGTCAGTTCGGTTTAAACCAGAATTTCTAAGCAAGCGCGAAGAAGGAACATGGATATGTATCGTAATATATAAAGTAAATGTCTTCTAGCTTTTTTTGTTTTAATTTAAGTAAAAAATGTATGTATTATTATTATTCTTAAAAACTTTATATCCCGTATGTGCTCTATATTCCTTGTTCGAATAAAGGATAAGGAACTAGGAAAGAGCAACCAGCTTACTGTTCATATGCGCATGATATATTTTAACAAGCTGAACGGGCGAATTTCAACGGCACGTTAGTGTATCAGCTTATAAGTGTTCCTATACTATACTTATAGTTTAAGCCTTACGTCATGACCAACTTTTGTTTACGAATTTGTCAGCATGTTTTCATTTTACATTCAAATTGCCCAATAACGTCTAAAGCAACAAAGAAATAGCCATGTGTAAGTAACAGCATATCAGTTGGTAACAAAACAAAATGTACAGTAAATATTACATGACAGAACGGAAACTTAACTGAACACTGAAACAAGGGCAATAAACAATCCAAAATACTAATCGACATATTGTATGAATGGTGGTGTGTTCGTGATGCATTTAAATAGCTCGGTAGCCTTTTTACTCTGAAAGAACGTATTAGTTAAATTTCAGTGAAAACGTTTCAGATATTTGGGCATTGTATGTTTAAAAAAAGCTCAAAAGGATGAATGGTCACTTGAAAATAACGAATTTAGACGGCACGTGACAATATCAGCAATAATTCTGTTTGTGTACGGTATAAGCATTAATTTGAAAATTTGTCACGTACACGTTTATAATTTAAACGGCGCATGTCTGTGTAAGCGTGCTCGCCAGAGCAAACAGAACATATTGTTTGTGACTTTTGGATACTGAAACTTGGGCACTGTGCATTACAATTTAATAAAAACGCTTTATTACGAGGGCGTTATTGGATGAATGATGAGGCGCACGTGATGCATTAAGGCGACACGTTACTTAATAAGCTAAGTAGCTATGTGTACTCTTACAGCCAGTATCAGTTGAGAGTAGGCGCAAACTTTTGTTTGCGACTTTTGATTACTAAAACATTGGAAATGAACGTAAACACATACTATGCAAAAATAACATGGATGAATGGTCGCGTTCACGTGATATATAGACGGCAGTTGACCATAAAACAGCTTGGTACTTTTTTGTACTCTACTATCCCGTATTATGCCATAGTCACGAAAAACTTACTTTTGTGTCGGACGTTTGGCCACGGAAACGTGTACTGCAAGTTAACAAGTGATTAAACAGCGCTTATTTGGCTGAATTGTCACGTGCTCCTTGGGAATTTAGATGACTATATCAGACTTGTAGATACTGGCACACTCCACAAGCAAGTATTATAACAAAAAATCTTTAAGTTAATACAAAGGCTATATTGGGTGAGTGAATAAGCACACGTAATTATTTAGACGGCTCGTGAGTATATCAACGCGGTAGCTGTTTGTTTATTCAGTCAATATTAGTCAAGAGTTTGGAAAGTTTGCTTAATGAAGATGGGCACTAACGGTTTAACAGTTTATGGAACATATAACGTGGATGAATAGTCACGTGACATATCTAGACGGCACGTGAATATATTTGCGTTGAAGCTGTGTATGTTCTTAACAAGCTCGTCTTATTTGATTGTCAGGGAAAACTTTTTTGTATTACTTTTGGCCACTGTTAAAAATAATTAAACAACACTTATGTGGATGAATGGTACAATGCGTTACGCCTATTAGGCCAAATGACTTCATCAGCGCAATAGGTGTTTTATACCGTGAAAGCAAGTCTGATGTCATAGTCTGAGAAAACTGTTTATGACTTTTTGCCACTGTAACATGTGTACTCTACGATGACAAGTGATTGAAAATGCTTAATTTGATATTTTAAATAAGTCATGTGACCGTTATGAATAAAGACGACAGATATATATACAAGTCTGGTACCTGGATGGCACTTAACAAGCACGTGTCCATTGCCAAAAATAATTGTTCGGGAATTTTGTCCACTGAGACATGGTGCTGCACGGACAAAGGTTAATAACAACGCCAAATTTGATAAAATGTAACTTGCACGGAATGAATTTAGACAAAACGTGACATTTTCTATAAACTGTACAAATCCATAGTCTTTCAAACTCTTCTTTGGACTTCTGGCTACTGAATTATGGGTATTGTATGCTGAAAGTGAATATATTCCTCATTGGATGAATGTTGACATGCAAGTGACGAATTTAGAGGGCGCGTGACTTTATCAGCGAGGTTTCTGTTTGTGTATTCTACAAGCCCGCAATAGTTCAAAGTGATGCATAGTTCGGTAGGACGGCAACGCATACACAACTTCAAGAAGATTTCATTGAGATTTTAGTCTGCTTTTAAACAAGTCCACACAATATTCTTATCAGTAGGATACGTTCAGTAATTTTCAAGTTCGTAAAATATTCAAGTCCTGACTCTTACGGGTCTGGCCCGCGATTAACAAGTAAATGAGTCAAATGTCTATCCAAGCTGAGCTATATATAAACTGCTGTCTATGAAAACACATTCATCTTTTATACTAAAAAGTTGCCCATAGTTTTGTAGTTACAACACAACTATGTCGCTCTTGAATATATGAACTGTGTAACCCAAACAAATGTATGTCTTTCATGGTTGTAATAATATTTTGTTATAAAATCGGTCAATTTTGTAATCACCGATATACTGTTATGTAAAACTACTCCTAGATAAATATATGGTTCATTTAAATTTGATGTTAACATTGACTATGACTGGATTATTGATGCAATCACAAATTTGTTTAAATTAAACTGACCGCTATTATGTACGAATGTATAAGTGTCTCGATGGTTTTAACGTTTTATCAATATATTTGATTTCGCTATTCAATCCAAGTCGATACACAAACAAACATGACTTTGATGACTTTGCTTAATGTTTGTCATAGGTATTTACACGTTACGCTGCAAAAGTCAATAAAAACTAACACCTTGGACTTTTTGCTACTGAAACATAGGCACTGTACATCATTAGTTTATACATAAAGTTTATACACTTGTAAAATTGGAAAAATGGGCACGCGCGCGTGATGCATTCGGACGGCTCGTGACTATATTTGCGTTATAGCTTATTGTGTACTTTACAAGCACTTTATGGTCATAGATCTCAAAAACTCTCGACTTTTGACTACTGAACATTAAAACAAGTAATAAAACGCGCTAACTTGTATGAATGGTAACGGTGACGTGACGTATTTAGACGACATGTGCCTATATCAGCGTGACAGCCGGTTGTGAACTGTACAAGCCCGTTTTAGTCAAACGTACACTTAAACATGTGCGCTGCAAGTTCAAAATATTAATGCAAAAACACATCATTGGATGAATGGTCAGGTACAAGTATGAAAAAAACAGTATGTGGCCTTATCCGCGTGTTTACTGTTTTTGTAATTTACGAACCCGTACTACAAGTCTATAGTCCGGGAATACTCTTTGTTGTGACTTTAGGCCACTGAAAGATTGACACTGTAAACAGATAGTAAAAACGCTAAATTGGATTAATTGTCATATTAATTGTATGAATTGCAAGGTGCTGGTTAAGTATTGACGAAATAGAGCTGTACCGGTATCTATAATTGTGCTATTTTGAGCTAAATACGGTATATCGGTTCAATTGGTTGACAATTTCATCCGAGCTAAAGGGACTTGTTTCGAGAACTTTTAATCGACTAATTCCGCAAAAGTTGGTACATCTGCTTACTTAATACACATCAAGCGGGGTATTGTTATATATATACGATTCTGGTATTGTACATACACTTTTCATTTTCTGTCTGTATACAATGTAGTTACAGTGATTGAGTGTTAGATTTATGTTGAACTAGTGTGTTTATTAAATGTAATTTATTTAGCATATATACCTAAGCTTTGTAATATTGCACTTACAAAAATTCTTTTTCCTGAAATGTAAGATTTTTATCTGTAATTTGTACTATAATAATATGGTGCTTGGTCTTCAATCTTGTCAATTAATCAGAACATTAGCTGGTACTTGTTTTTGTTTTCGTTAAATACCTAAATATGTCGCAATTCTGTTGTTCTTGTAAACAGCAAAACATAAGTATATAAACCAACAATAAACAGTGAACTCTTTAATTTTAAGAACAATGCTATCCTCTTAACGTGCGGGTTTGTGTTTTATAATTATTGCTTTGTTTTACATTCGTTTTTGCGAGGACAAAAATGTTTATTTTCTTGATGATGTTATTGAGGTTTTAGTATAACTGTATTTGGCTCTTTTTCTGTCAAGGAATGGAAACATTGGAACGTTACAATAAGGAAAACATGGAGGAATACATCGAATTAATGCGTAATTTCGAGGTCAAGAAAAGAGAATTTAATCGGGATAGAGATGTCATTATAAGATTCCCGCTGTCATTACTGGATTTTGGAAAGGATATCAAACGGCAAAGATTGAAAGAAATCATCAACGGTTCTCAATACAAGAATCAAGTATGTTGTTGTTGTTTTTATTTCAAATTAGTCAAGATCTTCATTTGTATCGCATGTTCTTTAATTATATCGTGCAAATGTGTTACATTAACCAACATAAATATATTACTTAGTCATTAAGAGTATTGTTGTCTGAACCTTCAAACAGAAGAGCTTCGCCATTTTATGTATCTGAATCTTATCGGCCATGCTCTGTTCATAACCGAGCAAAAGACACAATGATATTTACAGAAACGGCTTGACATTTGTTTTCGTTTGTGATACTCGTCATTTACTGTATTTGGCTATTTTCGCCTTTCCGAGAAATCTTCGAATTGTCGATATGACTTCCTTCAGAACACAGTTCACTTTTCCATTATGTAAACGTTGTTGACATTGTTATCGCGTATGTATTGAACACGACGGATACTTTGCATACATTTGCATTTATTACGACAGTAACGTCAATATTTAATTATTTCATAACAAGACACACATTCAATATAAAAATTAACAAATCCATTGTATTTAGTTTGGTTTTTAAATGAACATTTGACTGTACGTACACTAAACATTCACAAGCAGTATGCACGTTAAACTGTTTCGGGAAAGCATTAGTAGTATATAGGTTAACAATCATCGTATTTGTAATAACAATTCAATATTAAAAACTTAAACGCGTGTTCATTGTTTTATATTATTTTGGCTGGTCTCGTTGTGTAATAATGTTTCATTCCTTCTGTTTCAGCTGAAATTTCACTTTGTTTGCATTGACATTTGTTTTTCATTCAGAATTCAAACGATATTGGTCTTTTGTAGGTTACACTAATAGGTGAAAAACTTCGTTTGGACGCCAACCTTTATCATTCATTCTTTAAGCAATCCATAGACAGCATGCATAATTTTGTTGCCGCTGAATTACGAAAGTCTGCAAACTTGTGTGTTGAAACAATTCTAATGGTGGGCGCCTACTCGGAATCCACTATCCTCCAGCAAGCAATCAAGGAGAAATTCCCAAGAATGAAAGTCATCGTTCCACGTGACGCCGGTTTAGCTGTCCTTAAAGGAGCTGTCATATTTGGACACCGTCCAATTGAAGTCATAACGGTAGGGTCATTATTTATTACAGATAAAACAAGTTAAATTCCTTAAAATGAATATTGAGCATTATCCTTCCTCAGCTAACGTTTACCGCGCAATCTTCCAAGGGACGTTGTATTTCTTCGAATGCAACCACAAACTCTAACTAAACTGTATTGTTTAACTGACTACCGTCAACATTCCATTTACATTCGCAAAAACTACAAACAAGCACACAATCGGTTTTTAGAGGAAGATGCGGTGATTACGTTAGTAGGCGTTAGTAGACAAATTGCTGCCAGTGAGCGGTGAATAAATGACTTTTTACCCGACCAAACATATTTATTATTAAATATACATAACACTCTGCAAGAACGCAATTGAAATTATACCTTTTGTATTGAATTACGGGCTATACATAAGATTCGATATGTCTTTATACAGGCTTCAATATGGTTTCTTTGCATTTACCGCTGTAGGACGATGACCGGTGTTTTATTTATTGTGTATGATTTAAGATTTGTGTTCCATATACATTGCCCAGTATTGAGCATGTAATTGATTGCTGTCTTATTTCAAACACCAGCTGTGATATCATTATAATGTCATGGAATTATATTATTCCGACAAGCACAGCGACCCTCCTGGTGTGCAATGCCTCCGTATTGGGAACCGATGAAACCATATGAGATCGTCAGACAAGTTCGCCTTCCAAACACTGGAGACGAGTTCAAAAGAGTTCTGAGTAATTTCATTCAAACACTCGACAACCGAGAAATATTTACCATTCATAGAATCCAGAGTACATTTCTGTGGGAGCATTATTGCGTGAAAGGTTTTTATTTATTGGTAAAATGTTTGAACATTAAGTTGTGAATTATTTTGGAAAGACCGGTTCTGTTCAGCTGTTAGCAGAACAATTATATTGTATAAATCTTGCAGGAAAAAGAAGGAAATGGAAACAATAAACGGCACAGACGGAGCAAACGAGAAGATCCTTTTTCACGGAACAAAACCAGATATCATTGAAAGTATATGCGCTGAGAACCTCGATATGCGCCTTGCAGGAACACATGTTGGTGCAATATTGGGTCACGGCACATATTTTGCAACTGCTGCCAAGATGTCGGATGGCTATGCAACGCCAGATCCCAAAAGTGGTCACAAGTCCATGTTGCAATGTCTGGTTCTCGTTGGAAGGTGGACAAAGGGGGAAAATGGTTTGAGACGTCCACCAGAAATTACACAGTCTGCGTCTGATGGCTTTCGTAGGCGTTATAACAGTTGTGTGGACAATGTTCTGAACCCTCGCATATTCTGCATATTTGATCACGTCCAGTACTACCCAGAATACGTTATAGAGTATGAGTAGCTAACATTAAAGTGAACTGCACATGTGATTGAATATTTTTGAATGAACGATGTAACTTCTAAATTAAATAGAATTGTTTCCTAAAAATGTATTCGCTAAACAACGTATTAACACGTTGAAAGCATCTGTATCATGTATCTGGTTGCATTAAATTAGTTTTACTTTAAAACCTTTATAAAGACCTCGACTGGAAAAAAAACTCAGTCAATGGCGACGAAAACACGAACTAATCATGATGTACAAATTGATGCGCGTCTAGTCAATATTCGTTAAGAAGTACTTCCAACCTTATAGCTAATCGAACGCGAAGTGCTTAATATTCGACATCATTAATGCTTTCCTACTGAGTTACAAAAAACCGCATCATGGGGGAAAACAACAACAATAGCAATATCGAAAACACGCTTAGTTTATTTAAAACAAAATGTAAGCTTCATAGCTCTTTACCACGCCGTTTATTTCCATATGGAGACATAGGACCCTCGATGCTACAACAACAAATTAGGACTAATTGCATTAGGCTATCAGTTCCTTTTTTCAGAAAAAAACATATTCTTCCAAACAGTCCAAGTTGAGTGAATGATGTGATGTTGAATGCAATGTAATCTTCTCACTTTTGTTCGAGTGTGTGCTTTATTGTCATGTTCGCGATATATTTATCAATGACACGACTATATATTCCAACCCTCGATGTAATTTAACACGGAGACAGCAATCTTGATGTTGAGACTAATAGTGTTCTGCTACCTTGTTGGTGTATCGCACTGTGTAGTCTAATTGGTTGTTATTTGTCTCCCTTGATAAATCTTTACCATTTGCAGAGAATTTTTGTTGGCACTTTGGTTAGTTGCATTATTGAACTTCCAACTACTGAACCTCCTGGTCGCTTGTTCTGCGAGTGACAAAGGCTTTGTTCATACGATCTTGTCGTCTAGAATCCAAGCGGCACTTTGAACAGTATTTATTCCATAAAGGATTGTTTTAGGCGTAAATATACTAAACAACTATGTTAATATGAAGAAGTGAAACTCCAGAAGCTGCAGCAGTATTGCAGTTTTATCATACACATCTCTGTGGTCCTTTATTTATGGCAAGGAACCAATTGCCAAAACGGTACAGTACGGCACAAAACGAAACAACATATACACATAGTAGAATAAAGCTGGGGTCACCGCCTTGGAACGGTAAATGCTAAGCATTGGGGGTTTAAACCAGTTAATGAGCGCTCAACCTCACACTTGGCCCAGCAATATTCATGATACATATAAGTGTAAATAAAATTTAACCTCATAGCATTGCAACTCAAATTAAACAGTAATAAAAGGGAATTAAAACGCATTCAATTTAATTACTATTTTATTACTCAATGGTTGAAAGGAGACCAGAGCAACAGAGTTACAACTTTTTGAGGCACGATGAAATGAAATTACTAACACGCATCAACTACATCCCTTCTTTATACAAAAAAGATTTCAGAATATAGCATCATATAGTTAATATTTCAGATCATCATCGCGCACCTACAGGAAGAAGCAGCAATATTGGGTGTAAAAGATCCAAATTACCTACTTGATTGTTTATGTGACTAATTCAAAATAAATAAAACGAAGCTTAAAAATAAATTGATCAAGAAACTACCATCAGAGAAAAAATAATTATGAATAAAGTTGACCGATATAAACTGGAGTACATGTACCTATCATGTAGCTAAAACAGTGTCGGTTGTTCGTATCGATGACGTATTTAGGAGGAAAGACACGATGACGTCACCAGTAACAAAATTAAGCATTATTAAAGAACATTGTATGTAAAGACACTTGGCTTGCTATTGTTTTTTTTTCATTTATTTTACCGTGTTTGACATTTACATAAACATCAGTAACATATGCATACATATAACGTTGGTAATATAACATATAACATATATGACACACTCATTCAGAATTGTTTTGAGATTTACACAACTGTAAAACAGTCAATATATAGTACAATCATTATATTGTCAGAATAAATCATTTTATATGATAGGCAAAAAATATGTGTGAAATCAGGCTAGATTCACACTCGCTGTCAAACACACACACACACACGCACACACACACACACATACGCACACACGCACACACACGCACACGCACGCACGCACACACGCACACACAAAACACACAAACGCACACACACATACACACACACACACACACACACACGCACGCACGAACGCATACACACAAAACATATTGTGTTTAAGTGGTTCAATAAAAAATATATAAATCATTTGGAACAAAACAACATGTTCAATTACATAATTACATAAAATGTATTTATTCTGTAATTGTTAGTTCTTCGTGGTTGACGTTTTATACATAAACAAGTTTCAATTGTTTAGAATATGGGCACCTATATGAAATGTAATATGTACTTAAAAAGAATATCCTAAGTGGATCCATTTTTGATTATTTGTTTCATATATGTTTTAAATAATGGCAATTTCTGCTTCTGTCTGTATTTTTATCTTAAGATAATTTAGAAAAATATTGAAATTTGGAATGCATTCTGTAATTTTCATGTTAAATATAAATGTTTTCATTCAAATAATATAACATTCAGAACACGATTGTATACCTTTTTGTCGATAAAGCAAAGAAAGGCCATTTCTTTGCTTGATTTTGGTTCAATGTTCACGTCTTTCAGAAAGTGTTTCAGTTTTGTCCATAATTCTTGAATGTAAGTGCATTCCCAAAATCGGTGGTCAATTTTTTCAATATTTGATTTGCAAACCTCGCACAAACTACACGCTTTCAGTCCGCATTTTGTTAAAAATGTATTAGTTGGTACTATTTTAGATACGACCTTATATTAAAAATTGCGTATATATGTGTCGATTGTTGACTGAAGTTGAATTGTATATATTATTATCCAGTATGTATGTTCGTTAAGATTCAATTGTTTTTTCCGTTTCATTTCAGTACTATTATCAAATATAATTTGTGTTTTTTTGTTGTATATTATAAAGTGTTTTATTTATTTATTTGGTATTTATTCTCTATCACCTTACCAAAGTTTTTTCCGACATTGTTAATGTGTAAATCACTTGTGTATACAAAAATAGTTTATATTCTTTGGGAATCGCAGATAATAGTGAATAATAATTTAAACATTCCTTTGAGTTTATGTTATATAAGTTTTGCATTTCACTAAACGTTTAATATGTATTTTTGTGAAAATTATATAAATGTCCGATTGTTCTTATACCATTGTCAGACCAGTTAACCAGAAATATTGATTTGTTATTTATTTTTATATCTGTGTTATTTCATATGACATGTTTACATATAGGAATGCTACTTTGTGAACAATTATCTTGGTTCCTGATTTTTTGCCATGCGGTTAGCAAATGTTTCTTTACTTACGTTGTGAATTATAGCTTCATCTAAATTACTTTCAAATATAAGACTGGTACCAAAACTTTCGAGTGTTTCGTGTAGCCGGAGTTTCCATTTGCCATGATTGTTTAAATCTAGGAATCGTTTCACCCAACCCGCTACAATGGCGTTCAAGAAATTATTTGTGTCTGTAAGATTTAGGCTTCCATTTTCATAAGGTTGATTTAACCGTTTTCTTTTAATTTTGTCAGGTTTTCATCCCTAATAAATTTAAACCTAGTTTTGATAAATCCATCTATAACTTGCTTTGTCGGATTTGGGAGTACTGAAAATATATCTATAATCTTTGGTTAATGCAAACGTTTTTATTACAATAACTTTTCCCATGAATTTGAGTTTTCTATGTTGTCACTTTTTTAAGCAGGCTTCAAATCTTTCGGCATTTTTTTTCTATAAGTTTATGCTGATCGTAAAAAATCATTCTTAAAGTTTCAGCCCATCAGATGTTCAAATAAATTTATTTTCTGTACAATATTCAAAATTTAGTTTTTTAAGAGATCTTATTCTCATTACGGTAGATTGTTTTGAGTTGAGGTTTAGTCCTGATATTTTTCCACTATCAGAGTGAATTATAAATCCTTGTTTTAAATAAGTCTGATATATTTCCAAACAGTTTGTCCGTTACAAAGAAAAACGTCGAGATAAACAACACAAAAAAGCATATTAATATTCAAAGAAAAAAAAAATAGAACAAAAAGTCATCTGCTTTTGACTTTCCATCGTTCACGGGGTAGGTGTACCAATACAAATTCACTTTTTTACGGACATGTTTTAGAAATTGTATGTTGGTAAAGTTTTACATTTGAAATAAGACAATCGCTCATCCTGTTTGTATTGAATGGTTTACACTGTTTTATATGCCGTCATCCTACTTAAATCTTGTACACAATTTATTATGTCGTCATGCTACTTAAATTGCAATAAGTGTTATGTTTTGTTTTGCACTCCTGCGCTAATTCGTCCTTAATAAAAGCAATTGCTCTTTAAATGCTTGGTTGATTCCGCTAATAGCGTATGCGTAGGTACATGTAAAACATTTTATCAGTCGTTGTCTATAATATGTAAAATGTAATTGTAAATTAACATTGTATTGCATAACAATGCAGGATTTGTTAATTTTACTATATGTGTCTATTTATTAGATACCAGTGTTTATGCCCCTTGTCTTGAACGTATCCATTTTCAAATGTTGTGAGATTTAGGTTGTATTTGTGATCGTAAGGTTGTAAATTGTTTTAATTTTATGTTATTTTGTTTGTTGGTTTAAAAGTTATGTTCTATATATATATACTTTAGACATATATTATACCCGTTATACTTTCGGTCGTCATCAATTCTTTAACCTCGAGAGGTGTTTTGAATATGTCCACCCCCTACCCCACTACAGTTATGGCCTTTATCACTGTCAAACCGGGTATTGAAATGTATCTATGTTTGTTAAAAAAACTACATGTAGCTTGCATTATGATAACTTAATTATTTGAAATATAAATTGGAGTCCTAGCTTGACATTCAACAAGCTGAACCAAACACAACGTTTAAGTCAAGTAATATGCTAAGTGACACATTTTATGATAATTAACGTAAAGAGGGGCGCATCGAATGATAATGATAATAAATATCTTATCGTAATCATGCGTTCTATATAACCAAATAGAATGTATGCAAACTTATTAATGAAACTTGTTAATGTATTATGTGAAGCATACAATTTGGATCGTCTACAAAACACACATTCGACAAGTTGCAACAATATTTAGATATGGGAGCGAATGTAAACATATTCGTTTCAATCTGTAAACCCCCGTCAGACAGGACTAGCGTTCTTACTGAGTTCTTACGGCAACACCTGCTGTGCTCGGAAAACCAAGAACGCCGAGGATTATCGTAAGAACGCATGAAGACGGCGACCAAACGCCAGGAACTCCGAAAGTTGCGACCTCATACCATCGTCATACCCGGACTGGCGACCTTACTACGACCATAATTGTAAATATAATTGGTTTATAGACACCAGGAGACTCTGCAGCAATCATACTGCGTTCCCACGATATATACGGGTTCTGCTTTTATTGTCGCTTTCATGACCGTAGTTCAGTCGCAATTTAAAGACTTCGGTCGAAGTAGAGGCGAAGTAGGCCAAGAGCGTAATCTGGAAGCAGGGAGGTCTCCTCAGATCGCCGTGTAAACATGCATCGATGTGAACGATATGAAAACTCTTTTGACCTGGTGAGACTGCAAATACACGGGATAGCTAGAACCCAGTCCGAGATGGTATTTCCTTTCATTTCAGGACAAACAAATGACGTTATTACAACGAATATGGGCGTTTTACAAAACTGATACCGTCCGTCCTGTCTAACGCGGTATTACTGAACCATCAAAGAAATGTTTACTGATCATTTGTACCGGATATTGTAACATATAAATATGGAAAACTGTGTGGTGTATCTGAGTTAACATAACGTTGCATAACATTAATGTTTAATTATTTGATAACAGAATAATACACGTCTTATTGAAACATATATCGATTACTATTAATATTACAAACAATTATTCTCTGTCATTTGACTTATCCTTGATTATCTTAAGCTCTTAAATCGGAGTTTATATTAGCCGATCTTTTGAAAAACCAGACATAGTGCAGGTGCGTAAAGAATCGTCCCAGATTAGCCCGCACAGTACGCACAGGCTAATCTTGAACGACACT
>VMBQ01009008.1:0-33748 GCA_007657795.1 Dreissena rostriformis
CTCTTCAACGCGTACCCACCTCAAGGTCAAACATTTGATTGGAATATTCACAGAGCAGTAAATAGATCGTTTCTAATAACAATCTTAAAGTCTTAGCTCATCTTTTATCAGTAATTGAAACTTTTTTAAAAGGTTTTAATTTTTAAAAGAAAAATATTGCTATTGGTAGATTATAATTTGTTGTATGTTTTGGTATTATGTTGTAAGTATAAGCCTGTTCTGTTTAATGATAAGACGATTGGTAGCTTGCATCCTAAAACATAGAGGATGGTAGCACAAATTTATCGCGTAAAAATGTTTTTGTTGTTTCATTCCAATATTGGTAACTTGTAATCGCATAGATTCTGTATGTGTGAACTGATGAAGCCCTTGTAGTAAATTTGCATGTTCACGTGTATTTATTCAATTAAACATAGATAATATGTTTTAAGATACCTTATTCGGCGCTCAACTTTTCCCTAGGTCTAAACAACTTTTTACTGTTAATTGCACCAGGATCACATGAATATTTGCCAAATGCATGTCCTTAAAAAAGTATAAGCTTAAAGTGATTTAAAAAAAGGTTCATTACACATATTAATAAAATATATAATGAATTAAATTATGTTTGGACAAAGAAAGAAACTATCAATACAACTTGTGCGATAAAAAACTATAACGTAAAATAATGATTTTGCAATTTCTCAACAATGTAAGTGTAGAATTTCTCTCTTTAAACAACTCCCCACTTTTAACTTAAACTCAAAAGATGGCTATTCCTAACTAAGTGAAAGCTGATTTTCTGCTTATTTACATGAGGTACATATCCACATGACCTACATTCATTGGGTTATGTACTGCCATTCAAATTAAAATAGCATAAATCGTGTGACATGTTGCAAATATTCATGTGATATAGGTAAAAAAAAAAAACAGTCAAATGTTTATTGTACCAAACTATTAGTTGATTTCCAAATATGGCATATTCTAACTAAAGGAAGGTGACTTCGTTTTTTTTTTAATGTGATAACAACACTGCAGGCCCACATTTCACTGTGTTCATTGTGGATCTGAGAGAGATGACGCTGCGAGACTTCCGGAAAGAGCTGCCAGTGTCGGTGCAGGAGTATAACCAGCTGATGACTAAGACCTTCATATCCTGTGATGTGAGTGTTCTGCTTACCCCCCTTTCTGTGATTTGGGTATAAGGCCTTCATATCCTGTGATGTGAGTGTTCAACTTAAACTTCGTATCCCTCCCCTTATGTGATGTGGTCAGCTTAATATCCTTCATATCCTGTGAAAACTGGGTAATTTTTGTAGTTAAAATCAGGGTCTGTTAAACTTGCAGAAAAAAACAGTTTTTGGAAAATACGAAATCCATGTAGTTACAATTTGGGTCGATATAATTGGCAGGTAAAAACCTTTGTAGAAAATTTGAAATTCCTGTTATTAAGACATGGTTTGTTTGAATTGCATTCAACACGTCTGGAAGGTGGATAAAGGCTCCATAAAGTTAAAATCAAGGTCAGTTAAACTTGTAGTAAAAAATGTTTTTGGAAAATACGAAATTCATGAAGTTACAATTTGGGTCGATATAATTGGCAGGTAAAAACCTTTGCGGAAAATTTGAAATTCCTGTAATTAAGACATGGTTTGTTTGAATTGCAGGCAACATCTCGGTAGCCGGATAAAGGCTCCAACATGCATATGCCCTCACGATATTTTCAGCAAATACAAATATTTGCACTGATGGATGTATGCATGACATAATGATGCTACTCCACTTATTTGTTACCCAGAAACCAACCATCTTGAAAGTTTGCTTGTCCGCAAATTTTGTTTTCACATTTTTATAAGTGACGTTATCTATTAAATTGATTATTTAATTAATTATGCCAAAGTTTAAGATCTTCTATTTACAAACGGTCATTTTAAGATTTTTTTTAGAATAATTGCTTATTATCTTGACCTAAGTATTATTGCTATTGTTAATGGCCATTAGGGAGGAACGTGACCAAGGTGACATAATATCGGGGATGGCGTATGTTCAGGTTAACATATTTCAATTTGGCCGTTCGTCCTAGAGGGCATATGTTTGCCTTTGCTCAAAATATCGGAAGGACCTATGTCCGATATTGCGTTTGTCTGAAATTCAAAATTTGTGATTAGCTCAATATATCTCAATGAGCTCTGCATGTTCATATGGTGACGAACATCCTTTGGCTGTCATTAATTATCACTTGTCTCTTGTCAACATGACTTCATCAATTCTAATTTCTCCATGAACTATTCTTAAAACACTTGTTTCAAGACCTGCAAAGAGTTGGTTATGGAACTTTCATTGACATTATGTATTCTTTTCTGTTCAGGTGACTCGAGTGTTGGGATCATCAGGCTCTGACTATATATTCATCGTATTCAACAATCGCATTCACTGTTTATCGCTTTTCTCGGGGCAAACCGTTGTCAGGAAAGGTCCATTACCCGGCGCTGATGAGGAGAAGGAAGAGGAAGACTATGGTGGGTGGGGCTTGGTTGAATGTAGCAAGTTATGGTTTTGGTGTATTGTTATAGTGGTGCATACACTGTCTTCAGGAATTGTTTGATACTTGCAAATGATGATGATGTGGATGGGATAGAGAGAAAGAAATTGATGGGTTGGTTAAGGTTGTACTATAGCTTATTGTGGTCTCTTTAATGCACAATTTATACTGAAGGATCGTTCAAGTAATTTATTTGTGAAGCACTTTTAGTACAAACAAAACAAATTCATATCACCATATCACCGTTAAACGAAAGCAAAAAAAAACCAAAATGACGAAATAATGAATTGTACTATGAAAGCGCAGGTCAGGCAACGACTTGACAGTGGCCCAGTGTCGGATGTTGGTATGACACACCTTTAAAACAATACTCGCAAATAGAAATGACATTCCGATAGTTCTTAATGGATTAACTCTTTTCCTTCAAAACCTGATGTTATTTCGTTCAAATATACAAACTGAAAAAAGTGAGAATACATTATAAAAAAACGACCAAAATGTCTTGCTCAATTCAGTTAGAAGTGTTTTGGTCCCATTTTCAAAATCCAGTTTCAATTCAGGAACGTTTACTAATGAAGCATTTTGACGAGTGTGTTGTTGTATTGTAGCAATAGGATTGTCTTGACTGTCAAAATTTATTCAGAATACTCTCCTTGAAAAATAGCATTCTATTTCAAACCTCTCCATGTATGTTCTCATATCCAACATAGGTTCATTGATGCATACGTCATTATTATTGCTGTATTACAGCAGTAATGCACACATGTATGTGTTTATTTACAGATCGCTTCAACGGATGCATTGTTGACGAGACCCTTCTAGATCTACCCCTGTCCACTGACTGCACAGTTGTCAGCTTCGAAGGCCGAATACACCTGGTCCTGTTTGCAAGGGTAATACTGGGGTACATTCAATAGAGGTTATTTGATGGATTTGGTGGAATATCAATTTAAATTCACGAGTTTTCATAGAAAAAAAATATTTACGTGAGTGGCGCAGCCACGAGTGAAAATATATTTTTTTCTATGACCCAGAGTGAATTAAAATCGATATTCCACCATATCCAACACATTTTATTTTTATTTTATGCCTACACATGCTTATTTTTGTATTTTTGAAAGATAAACTGACGTCGTAACGTCATAAAAACGACGTTATTTCACAGTATTACAGTGACAATTATTAATTTTTTACTGTTTGAAACAGCGAATTATCAGTTTTAATTCACTGTTATTTCTTCATAAACCACTGGAAAGCATAGCATTTACTTGTACAATGAATATAAACCGCTGATTAAACTGAATATTGTATGATTTGTAATACACAATTATTTGCAATATTAAAGATCATGAAGATTAATTACAACTCTCTGGATATTTTGACTTGTAGACTGTTTATATATATTTATTTTTATATTAAATAAGCTCAGAATATTTATCTGGACAACCAAATCTTGGAAATCATGGTTGATAATATGTCTTTTTTCACGCCCTCAAAGTTAGAAGCATGGAGTATTGCACTTGTCCGTTCCTCTGCGCGTATGTTCGTCTGTCCGCCCGCAGACATGTTTTTCTATTGATAGGTACGGCTTGAGATGTTGTGAACTGAACTCCTCTTGAAGAATATACATGTATAGAGATGATTCTGATGGAAACGAATTTCCTTAAATAACTGGTTGATTTGTATGTGGTGTAACACGTGGTGAAGATATAAATTTCTGTGACACAATTCTAGTTTGTGTTGAGATTTAATGTAAATTAGGTATATAACAATATGTATATAGGTGGTGTTTAGTGATTTAAGAACACTACATTGTAAATTGTTTTTCAGAAAATGTCAAAGATGTACATAGTCACGTTTACAGACAACAACACTTATACAGCCAGACGAGCTCTTTGGAAGACTTATACCACAATGTAAGTGTTAAAACATATTCTTTCATTTGGTGTGTGTTTAATAAAAGGTATCATTGTGCTTTAAAATTAGTTATTTTAAACCGGCCCTTTTTGAGGTTTGCTGAATTTTCATAAGCATTTAATGTGAACGAAAATACAACATTAGAACATAGTTATATATTTATTAATAAAACTTTTAACACAAGGGCTCATCATCATATTTACTTGACATTTACATCAAACTACGAATTTATAAGGATTAAAATATGCATTGCGCATATAAAAAATTTAAACATCTTTGTGAGATATTTATACTGACAATAAGTGCCAACTTTCTAGAGTTTTATATTAACAAGGAGGACTATAATAGGAATAAGTAAGGAATTACTTAATTGACTTATAATGCATATTTATTCTCACAAACTTACTACTTATAAATTTGCATGTTGATGTTTGGTTGTGATGTGTATTTATTTCTATATATTTATGTCTTGCTATTTTCATTTTGTTTGTGAAAAAACAAGCACATCAAAATTAATTTCACAACAGGTTATTGACCCCTTGTCCTATTTAAATGAAGTTTACTTGAATGATAGACCTACTTGAATATTAAAAGTAAATATAACTTTATAAAAATGCTCCAAATTACAACCATAAATGTGGACTAATAAACGCATAGGCAACGACGTTCATAATGACAGATGCACTTAAGATAATAGAATCACCAATTATCAAAATTTACTGTATATGATCATCATAATAAATATAATGAAGATAACGGAATCACAAATTATCAAAATACCATTTATTCGACTATCATGACTAATTCAGTAATGATAACAGAATCACTTATTATCAAAGTGCAATTTAAATGACCATTATAACAAAGATAGACAGGTACTAGACTTACAAATTAACAAAATGCAATGGATATGACCATCATAAAAGATATGGTTAAGATAACACAACCAACAATAATCAAAATACGACCACACAAATAAATCCGCTGTAACTATAATAATTACCATTTACTCAAATTCAGTTTTTTATGACCGTAATAATAAAGTCGGTAAAAATATTTTCAATCACCAATTACGAATGCATTTTATGTGACCATCATAATACTTGCTCATAAGATACTAAATTTCCTAATTATCAAAGTAGAATTAACAATTATATAAGTACATCATCACAATCATCATAATTATACATGTTTATGACACGCATGATGATCTAAAGAAAATACGATCACCGATTATCAACATGCAATATATATCGTGATCATCATCATCATCGTAAATACAATCACCCAATATTAAAAAAGGCCATACTTTAATGTCATATTAAACAAGTTAATCGTCAAAATGATCTTGTCTACTCTCATACGTCCTATGTAATTGAAGAATTTCAAAATAAATTAACAAACGTCTTAACCAATATTAGAGCTCGTGTCAGAAACTGACAACCTTAAGTTAATACCAAAGTAAGTAGTCAAAGGTCACAAGGAAGTAATAACGTGTGGTCGCTTAACCTTCAATGAAATCCTTTATTTAAACATTGACGTTTGTTTCCAGACCTAACCACCAGGTTGTCCCACGTGAACTGAGAGTGAATACGAGTGACTGGCTGATGGACGATGTGCAGCACGTGAGTGTGGCGGCACGCAAGATACTCCTACGTAAGATGGATATGGAAATGAGGAAGGCGGGGCTTATCAGGGACCATCCGCGCACCATTAAACGTATCATGCTGTCGGACAAAGTGGAAAATTACAAGATACTTGATAAAACAGTAAGTTTAAATTGTACTTTTGTTGGCAATATAAACTTCATATCATTCTATACATTCCCATTTACAAAATACGTTATTACTAGTCTTGACAACATGAATATCGTCGTTTTTCCCAGGTCACAGAAAGGGCCTTGCTGGACAAGGAAGCGACGATGCAGAGACGGGCTGCAAGTCGAGCTGAGACTGCCAGTCCAAAGATAGACGAGGACGATAAATTCTAGTGACCGTGTTGCCTTAGTGATTTCATATGAAATGTGATTCCTGTTCTATGGAGCCCTTTACCATATTGATATCATTTAAATGTGATTCTCCTAGTGACCATTTGTATTTTGATTTCATTTAGACTGTGATCAGGCTTTAGTGACCTTGTTGTCTTAGTGATGTCATTAAACTGTGGTCTGGGTTTAATCACACCGTTTCCATAGAATGATTTTGGAACTTATTATCACGACGATTTCAACGGGATTTTGATTAAGGTCTAATGGGACATTTTTGCATATCGATTTCATAGACTATGAGTCAGGATTTAGGGACCTTGTTTCCACAGTTGTGAAATTGTGACTTTGATTTAGTTGTAAGGACCATGTTTCAATAGGGATAACATCGTGTTATTGAATCAGTTTTACGACATTGTCTGCACGACAATTTCATGATAACTGTGATTCAGAGTTTACCAGTCTGTATTGCAATTGCAGTTATTGAACTGAGAGTGATATACAGTGCGTAGACAATGGAGGGGAGCTGGAGGCTTTATATATTGTGCTGTGTTTGAGAAAAAAAAGCACGCAAAAAAGAAAACATTTTGTTAAACCTGGTGCGTCTATGTCAGAATAAGCTTAATATTTTCATGATCTTTTTTTTGTATATGTTTTATATTGTTAAGGGTACATACTTAACTTAAGTATACTGATTTGTTTTATTTGAGAAGATTTAGTTGTTAATCATGATGTGCAAATGCTCAAAATTAAATAAACATAAATTTGACTCAACGTTTTTGTTTTAAATTGTATTATCTTGTCATAGATGTTTGCAATCTGAATGCCTTCATTTTAACGGGGTTGTGATTTTGCTTGTGTACAATATGTACACGTATGTTAAAAAAATTGACATACGTACAGATACCAAATGTCAAAGCCAATGTCAAAGCCATCGTAGCACTGGAATCCAGCGAAGTTTCGAATTTTCTGTTTTGTAGTTTCTAATAATAATCGGAACCTCGAAAAGCCTCGAAAGTGATGTATTTAACTAGTCTCCTATGATAAAACTTAAGCAAGTTATATGTTAGGAATGACACCAACTTTTAAAATATAAGATACTAAATAAAATATTTATATGATATTTCAACAGATTTCTATGCAGTTTTAAGTAGCGTATGGTTTAGAAATCGATCTTCACATTGAGTCTGTAACGATCGCAGAAATGCGAAGTAATTTAAGAAATACATAAAGTAATGAATTAATTTAATTAAACAATCTCATCCAAATGAATAGTTCATAAAATGTTTCATTGTGCTCCTTAGTAATACTGCTTTCTTCCAAATAAACTCTATCTTTTTTCAGAGGTAAAAACCGTTTAAAAGAGTAATTGATTTCTAGTCAATGCGGAAGTTAAGTTTTGCAATAAGTTCGCAATCCACATATCCATTAGCTTCTTTAGTCTCAAAACCGTTCGTAATTATAACGTGCAAAGCATACAACAATAGTATGACATATTTGGAAGAAGCCATAATATACATGCAATTCAATATAAGTGATAATAGAACATATAAATGTACATACACGTACAAAATAGGTGTTAAAATAAATAAATAATTATGCAATATTCCTAAATAATACGATATGTTACAGCTGAAGTTAGTTAACGTTTGGAGATTTATTAGATAGGTTATTTGATAGATCTGAATTATGATTTATCTGATGACAGTCCTTTCCCCTGAATGAATTACAGAAATTTGACATATTTATATATAAACATTAACTGTAGTGGCCTCTGACCTCAAGTGAAAATATATTTTACATGCTAAAACACGTGAACATAGGTGTCGGTTTGATAGTATTGTCAACAGTTGTTAATGAAATGATCCGACAGAAAACTTTAACATAACCATATGTAAATAAATCGGATGAAAATATAAGAATAGTTAATCGAGTAAGTTATCACACTTCAGCTGAAGTTAACAATAACGATGAAAATATGTTATCTTAAAGATATAATTTAAGCATCAGTTATACATTTATTAATTGTAATACATATATTTTTCCAGATGTCTACCTTATGATGGTCGCGTAGTTCACACATAACAGAAGACAAATTTCCAGTTCAGCCTAAAGAATGCATTTCTCCTACACATTATAAATATTATATTGTACAACAATGGTTTTTGAAGATAACTTTAGTTCACGTCACGCATCACAAAGTCATTATTTAAAGTATTACTATAACCTTATTAAAAATATCATTTACATCAATTTATTTGTAACCGTCATATGATCAACTATATACTTCAGCAAAACATAATTTCAATTGGATGAGTCGTTTCAATGATCACTTTAATAACGTCAGTGATCACATTTTATAAGTGCAGGAACTATTTTAGTATTTGATATAACTGCAGTTTTTTGGCGCCTTTCATGTTGTTGGTCACCGCAAGCCTGGTTTCATCCATAGATAAACATAAGCTAAACGGGGACTGCATAACCACGGGGTATATTCCGAGTATTTTACCATCAACATTCAGATGCACGATAGAGTTCTTCCGCGAACTGCAAACCAGCACCGTGCCACAAGGCCCGACACAGGTACCACGAGGTTCTTTTATGTTCCCATCAGTGACTGCTCGAGACGTGCCATTCACGGTGTCGTACATGAACACCGTGTGAGCGAACCTGTCAGTCAGTACTAACGTGTTGTTGGGCTGGATATACGTGCTCATACTCGCACTTTGGTTGTACGTCTTCTTAGGAAACTTCACGTGATCAAAATCAGTCTCAACTCCGTCCATAGATATCATTCTTACACGACGGGGATTGTTTGGCGTACTCACGACCATATTTCTTAGCGTATTGCAACATATAGAGAAGTAATCCGAAAATGTGTTGATTTGCCTTGTCAGACTTATGACACAGTACGAATCTACGGACATCAAACATAATATATTTTGATTACCCATTGTCAACGCTAGTTTACTCCGAGACAAAACAACTACGTCTTTGGGGGATGACTTAAACGTGTACGGTGTTCCAAGTCTCTGCAACTGCTCATTTAATATCATACATTTCATGTTAATGTTATCCACTGCCACAAGTCGCCCATCCGGTAAGAAGTCTAGTCCAATTAGAAATGGTTCCTGATCATCATCTCCAAACTTTGGTATATATAGGGACACGAGCAGTCTTAGGGTGACTGGTCTCGGTTGGAGTGGCAAGCTGATGGAACTAGGATTGCCTGAAATTTATTTGTTTTATTATATTTATTATTATTGTTAGTATTATTATTTTATAATAACTAATATTATTCTTAGTTTTTCATTCTTGTTGTATGTGTCATAATAAAAAAAGCAAAAGACAGCATCGTTGGTATTGAAATCAACTAACACTGATATCTGTGCAGCTTCTCTTGAAATGTAAGTTAGTCACGCCCTTATAATTTGCGTATTTTACCATCAACACTGCACAGACCCGTCTATATGTATGAAATGTTCTTTACGATTAAGGAATTACACTTCCCTAAGTCCACCATCTGTATTGCAGGTGACATGAATCTCCCTAACACCAACTCGACATTTACCATAGATGGTAACTCAAACCCAGTCGGCACTAACCCGCTATTGATTGACACCAACCCGAAACAATGACTAGTGCCCTTTCCCAACTATCCACAACATCAGTGTTGGAATTGAAGGAGTAAGGAATCTCCTAGAGACACTTTACCCTTACGAAACTACATGACCTGACGCAATTTCAGTCTTTCATAAAGGGGAAAGAAGCATCCCTGCCAATTTCGCCCAAACTCTCAGACATCCGTTTGCTGCAAAATCATGGAACACATCATCCACAGCCATGTCATGTCTCACCTAGACAAACAAAATATTTTGGCCGACCAACAACACGTCTTTCGGCGACGACGCAGCTGTGAGTCGCAACTTATCAGGACCTTGCTGCAATCCTTGATGCTTGCGAGCAAATCGATGAAATTCTATTTGACTTCCAAAGCCTTTGATGTTGTTCCGCATCAACGAATTCTCATAAAACTGAGACACTTCTTAATCAGAGGACCAGTCCTAACATCCACGGAAAGCTACTGGACGTAGCCATCAGGCGACCTCCACGTCTCTGTATTTGAGCCACTGCTCTATCTGGTGTACATTATTGCCCAAACAGGCACTGTAACTTGAAATACCCGGCTCTTTGTCTACGACAGTCTTCTTTACAGAAGAATTAAGCCAACACCAGATGCAAAAACAATTCATCTTGATCCAGATGTCCTACAGAAAAGATAAGAAGACTGACAGATGTCATTCAATCCATAACAATTGCGAACAAGTAAGCCATAGCATGTTATCCATGGACAGAAGCTTTCATTTGTTATCGAAGAAAAAAAAGTGAGAATTTCGGACATGTCTCTGAAACGTCATGTAGCCGCAGTCAGCCGGTAGGCAATCAACCTGTCAAGCTGCCCACATGGCCTCAAAGCATACACATACACCACTTTAGTGCAACCAATATTTGAGTAAGCTGCAACTGCATGGGACCCTCACATACAATCATGCATTGGCCAGCTTGAAAACGTTCAGAAATGCGCTGCTGTGAAAGGTGACCACATAAACACAAGCAGCAGCTCACAGATGATAGATGACATCGGATGGCAGCCCCTCCAAGGGAAACGACAAACTGCTAAGGTAATTATGGTGTACCGAATCAAAAACCTGATTTATATTCCATATGACCTCTATCTCCGCCCTGCTATATCATCCACAATAGTCTGCAGTATCAGGTACATCATTCAATACTGCATGACATACTATCTTAGACATTCCCGCTTTCCGTCAGCAACAAGACTGTGGAATTAAATGCCACGCAACCTTGTCACGGCTCCCAGCCTTGAGGCTTTCAAGGAAGTGATGGCACCAAAATAAGCCACCAATGACTATGTACATGGTTTAAAAACTTCTTCAAACTGCACCACATCACAAATCTTGAACTGTTTCGTGTACGGAAATTCCATAGAGAGGGATATTGTACAATACACGAAGAAGAAGAACTCTTTATAGGTCGAGGCGCTTTTTTGAATCTAGAAGAAAAATGGGTCAAAATATATGTTTTCATTTATGTTTATGTGCATGCATAGTACAACGTGTATACAGCATGAATACGTTGACCTAAATACAATAACAAAACTAATTTATGTTCATTAGTGGATTTGTACTTATTGAATACACTGAACCACAAGCTTAAAGCTTATGTTTTGCAACGAGGGAAGTTTCCGGTGTGTTTCTATTTCATTTATCAAGAATTACAAATATGCTACCATGGGCGATTATATAACTATTTATCAATTCATATTATTTCGTTAATGCGTTGAACAAATGTAATGGGCAGTGTTTATGAAGTTAGCTTCAATGTTTGCGCTTCTATGCCTCCGTTGTGCCTTGAAGGTAAAACAGGCGTCAACCGGAAGTCTTGAGAGAAAGGTTACTTGCCGTAAGTTTGATAATAAGCACCAATTGGTAGGTTAACTATACATAAAACATCTAAAATACATTTTAAACGATACGTTTTGGTTTCAATTTAACGGTATTTATATATGAAAGCAATGCGAACAAAAACGCCTTTCTTTGGGACAACTTTTAGGTAGAAGTGTCTACCTTCACTTATTGTGTCATATGTATTCATGCTCAACATCAACAACAACAATATGCTAGGTAAATATGTTGAGTTACAACGAATAGATTTTATTGAATAGTGTTGTTTTTCAGAGGCTAATAAGCCATGTTGTGGAGTGTTCATGGTGAATGTCGATCTGGTAGACTTTGCTATGGGGGTTTCCCCATAACTTTTAGACTTGCAATGTCAGAAAATATCAAAAACGACATTTTAAGTTATGGTAGCCAGAATTAATAAGAACTTTACAAAACATTGATTAATTAACGTAAACAAAGATATAGTTCAAAATGACTACCTGTCTGTTCCAATTTCACATCAATGAAATGTTTTCCCATTTCAAGAAGCGACGATATTGCCCCTGGATACGACAAGGTCAATGTTGATGAAATTTGCGTCTTTCGTTGTTCGTTTATATTATATTCGATCGTGTTATGTTTCTCCTCTATCTGTTTTGAAAATATAAACATTTGCTGCGGTGTACCGTGTTGTGCTATTGAAGAGCACATTGGTAATAGTTGATTGATTTCTTCATTATTTGCTGTAATAACATATTGCATTTGATCAAGTTTGTTCACCTCTTCACTTTTCAAATCTTTTGCCTTAGTTAGCATTTCATGTTTCGCTGCGTCAAACAGTTTTATCAATCGATCCCTCATATCGTCAACATCTTTTGATACGTCTAAAACTGATGCATTCAACTCTTTTTCTAAATGCTTACATTCGGCAACAAGTACGTCTGCATCGGACTTTAATTGTAACAAGGACTGTTTCAATCCAAGCACCCCTTCTACTGTCTGCTCTGAAATGTTAGCTATTTCATCCAATGTTTCACACTTTCTGTGTGCGATGACACATGAAGTGCAGTAAAGTTTATTATGATCTTCACAGAAAAACTCAAATCCCTTTCCATGCTCCGAACACTTGTCCATTCCTTTCATGTCCACTTCATTTATGCGCGATTCCCTGTGCTGAAAACTGACCAAACCATGTTTTCCTGGTTTATTTACGTTGTGTGACTTTCTGCAAGTTTCACACACAAACTCGTTACAGTCCTTGCAGAAAACAGTAGCTGCTTTTGCTATGTTGGATTTCATACATGGTTCGCAAGATCTTGTAACGGCACACTCTCCAATAAAGTCGCTTGCGTTGCCTCGGTTTGAATCCTGTTGTCCGCCTGTCGCCATTGTGAATTAGATGAAAAGTATTATATCTTTTTTCGTTTGATAGTTGTATTCTATATCTTAAAGTATTTTAAATTACTTAAAAATATTAAAGTGATTCTAAACTGAACGGCCTGTTTTCACAAATCCGATTGCATTTGTCCTCAATTTTAATATACGATCCCATAAATGAACTCACACTCGCGTTCGTTGTTCAGCATCAATCTTCGGTATATATCTGATAGCGAATTGATAGTTAAAAGCTAATTGTTAATTAGTCCCTTCAAATTACACGTTCGCTAATCATTCGTGAAAAAACGTACGTTTTTTTTTTAATGGGCGACGTTAAGATTGTTCTCATTGCTAAAAACCTCTAGATATGGAACTAAGTTTCCGACATTTACATGTAGAGGCAATTATCGGGTTACTACTACTTCTAAAAAAACGACTACAGCCACCATTCAATGTTTATAGATTGTAATATAAATGTTAAATGTAATCACGATTAGGCTATCTTGTGTTTGTCAAACAATTGTAATGAACAAAAAATGTATACATGTACATTATATTTAGCAAAACAAAATACAAGTCCTGAATAAGGAAAAAGATAACAAATATTGTTTCGTTTATTTATAATTATTAATCGTAATAAGTAAAATATTTTGTTACGCTTTTATTGATAATTGGGCAAAACATGAATTTCTAACACAGCGCTTCATTTACCTATTAATATAAACAAAGCCTGTAGTGCGTTCAGTTACAGCGAACGTTCGCGAACCGAAGCGAACTTTCGCGAACGTTCGCTATTGAACGCTCGGTTCGCCGCGAACGTTCGCGAACCGAAGCGACCCGTCTCGGGAGGTAGTTCGCTATAGTTCGCTAGCGAAACCAAGATGGCGGACAAGTAAGTTGTTGTTGTAGTTCAGCGTAACTTCAGTGTAACTTCGATATTTTTTCCTTTTTTTTTGGTAGTTTATAAAATGAATTGAATTATAAACATAGTGTATTGTGTTGGTTAAGTACTTTCTGTGTTATTAGCGATTTCCTCCATCAAAATCGCAATCAATTCTGTGTGAGCCGCCATCTTGAAAGGTCCGCGCCGAACTTATCGTTCAATAAGACCGAATCGGAAACGAACGATCATTGGCAAACGTTCGCTGCAACTGAACGCACTACTGAGTGGTGCACTGGTGGTGTGTTAACTTTTGCTCCTATAGGCCCAGGGTTCGAATTCTCGAGACTAATATATCCATACAGTTACTATCAGACGTTGTAGGTTAATGTTCATGCCTGCACTAGCAAAGACCGCATGCTGTGCGTCCATAATTATATCGCAACCGGAACTAGCAGATGTTGCATGACTTCTGACACGAGCGAAGCATGTAGCCACTGTTGCGTTGACACTGATCGCCACATGCCCACACTCCGCACAACTGGTGTTTGTCCTTGCACTCTGGAAATAGAACGTATTGCATTCAAATTTATTCAAATACTACTACGTAAATAATGAATCACTCATATGTTCAGGTAAATATATCGTTTTACATATTTCAAAATAGTTTACAATTATTCTAGAGGTAATAATGAACAGCCAAGAACATTATCGGCGTTTATGAAACGCAATAGAGAGTACAAAATAAAACATATATTTATGTTAATGCCTAAATGGTGTGATACTGTGTATGTTTGTTATAATATAGGTAATTATTTTTATTTAACGTGTCTGTGTTGAACGAAAAATAAATAATTTGATATTTTGTTTTTGCCTGACATCAAACCGTTCCAGGCGATTGGCTGATTGGAAACTCGTTAATTGGCACTTGTCATATATAATGTAGATGCTTTTGCTAGACGCTCTGCGGTCAACCTACCGTTGGTCTCGATGGTGCAAGCGTTGCATGACTTCTTGCAGATCCTTAATGCAGTGTTGGGGTTATCCTCACAGAAACCGTGGCGTGCCCATGCAGCACAGTTCTTCTCCTGGTCCGCGCACACACCAGTGTTGCCTAGATAACCGATATGTATTTGATGAATAAGCATTACTGAATTGTTGGCCACAAATCAAATAGATTTGCCTTTTATCAGAAATCGATCATGATTATTCATACACAAATTGAACATATATATTTTAACTGAAAATCGCTCCATTACGTTTATCGTAACTAGTCGGTTGTATATAGAAAAAGATGATATCGGAGTCAAATTAAACATTTTACACATACTCATATGGAAGGTAGCCATAACCATGTTTAAGTTTATAATATGGAATATTTTATTTTTTTTATCATAAGAGTTATATTGAAGTGTTTAATGAGCTTTATTATTACAGTTAACTTTACAGGAGTAAAATGATAACACAACACAAATCCAACCTAGTACAAGTTATCATGTTTAACACTTGACCTTTACACAAGGTATCATTTCGTACCATAATTTTCTAAACGAGTTCCGGAATGTTTATGAAACGACCATTTGTCAAGCTTTGAAAACAACATTACCTGAACGAGTTATTTTAAGTTATTTCTTTACCAAATAATGAGTAGCTGAATATATAGTTGGGCTTAAAACTATAACGTGTATAAAGGAGATAAAGGAGATAAAGTTGTTAATAATTACAGATGTGTATGTGGATCTCAAATCCTGATTTTATCCTGATTTTAAAATGGGCAATGTTATTATAGAAAGATTATTCATGACATATAGGTGATCGTTAAGGGAAGTCATTATCACCATTTGTTTGTGTACGTAAATGGCATAGAAGAATACTATATCTTGAATGGTTGATATTGTGCTAACTAAAGCATGTTGAACTGTTTTTGTAACTGAATGCTTATCATATTTGCGGAAAGTAAAAAGGATTAGAAGAGAGGATTGTTATTACTAGAAAGTTATTGTAATTGATGGAGTTAAGTATTAAATTAGTAAACAAAGTCAATAATATTAAAAAAGATGAATATTAAGAAAGAATAAATGTTTATTTCATAAAAGATAATTACAGAATAATGACAGTTATTACTGAGTAATTGTGTTAACAACTGGTTAATCGTTTATCTTATTTAATTCATGAAGTCCAAAAATAATCGACCAAACAACAACTATGTATTATAGGTAGGCTCGACTCCAAACTTTGAAACTTGTTTTTTGGACTATGATTAACTTTAAAACATACTTATACAACATGTACTATTTATCTATATTTACATTTGTGATGCATACGAGTTTAAAGTATAAATATAGACATCTCACTTAAAAACAAATATTTGTAAATGTGATGCTAGCCTACACTCTATGTGTTTATAATTTACTTTCCGTCTACTGTACATGCAGTTATCCCTTATATGTAAATGTGTTCGTTGTCCACAATTTTTAAACTACCAGTCGCAGAACTACTATTTTGTAATATGTATGTGTACTGGCCTCTATAAATAAGTTATTTCATTCATTTGGTTCTTTCAACTATAAAAAATAACCTACACGTACAATATATACAATAATTCCTTTATTGAAATGTGCTAACCTTTTTCGTGATATTGGCATTAATGGTATATACTTAAAGCGTTATGTTTCGTCATTATATACATATACAATATTTTATTCTAGTATAAGTATTCTGTACAGTTTATAAAAGTACATTAGATAAATCCTTTAATACAATGTGCAAAGCATATTCCATCCATTTGATACATATTCTACAAATAAATTGCTTTTTCATTTTGATATTAGTTTTGGTTGAAGAGTATATATATTATATTGAATGTAGGTGTTATGGAAGTTCATATGAAACATCGTACATGGTGTGTGCAATACAATTGTTTTTCAATGTGTTGATTATAATTACTCGATAAGCAAGTTATTATATCAACATAGTTGTGTGGTTGTCTCCGTGTATTTAAATTGTTCATTGCAATGAAATTTCATACAATTTCCTTATAAAAGTCAGGTATTTCACATTGTACCTTTGGTAATGACTTAGTTGAATCGATGTTCATTTTAAATAGTAAAAGCTTCTTGCCAAAGGGATTCGAGAAGAATAGGAATAACTTTCCAATCTGCATTATCGTTGATGCATAGCATTTCACCAACTTCTTTTTTAGTTTTATTTTCATGTTTATGTCAGGCATTTCAGTTCCTCCATCTTGTTTACAATCAATCAATAAAGATCATTCATTTTTTTCAGTTTTGTTTATTCCATACAAACTTAAAAGGCAAAGTGTTAAGTTCATTTCAGCTATTCTTTGCAAGAATTGTTGACTGTAAAAGATATGCAAATTTTGGAAGCAATTTTGTTTTAATTACTGTAACCCTTCCGTTAAATGTAAGATGTCTATTATTCCAGGCATTATTTCCTTTTTTTACAAAATTCAATTGTGTAATTCAAATTTAGTCCATATCATCGAACGGAATTCGTCCCAAAGTAAGTACCTAAGACTCTTATCATTTGGCTTATGTTTATGTCGTGCATTAAACATTTGTTTTGACTTTTCAAGTAGTATGTTTTTTTTATTTTATATAAGACCTGATAAGAACACGAAGTCATTGATAATATTAATGACGATTGGTATATCTTTTTGTGTTTGCAAGGAAATTGTAGTAGCATCTGCAAGTTGTGTGATTTTCATATTTTGATCAATTTGGTTGCATTTTATTGTAATATCTTCATACTGATTGCAAGTTCAAAGTTGCGTTCTAATAATATTGTTATTAGGAAAAAACAGGAAAGCCTTGTCGTATTCGCCTATCTATTGTGAAAAAAAATCGATTGCCATAAGTTATTCATGAGAGATGATCATATGTCATTAAATAATGTCTTTACCATCTTTATTAATTTTCTATTAAAACCGATTTTTGTAAAAACGTTTAACGTCATGTTCCATTCAAATGCATCAAAATCCTTCTTAAAATCAACAAATACGAGTGCGTCATCTATTTTTTAGCAGCTCTTAATAATCGATTATATCATATATTCGTCGAAAATTTAAACCAATACATTTTTGTTTTATTATTTCCAAGCTGATAAAGACTGGTGATGTTTGGTGAAACAATCTGTAAACGCATAGCTAAAACTCTTGCTAAAATTGTGAAATCTGTTTTAAGTGATATTTGTTAACGTTTTCTAAATTCTCATGATCAGCTTTCTTATAGAGAGATGAAAAATTACATTGTTTTGTGGTATGTCTCAATGCTTCATTTTGAATACATTCAGTACAAAATCAGAAGTAAAGGTGATAAAATATCCAAAAACCTTTCATAGAATTCGACAGTTAACTCGTTTAAAGGCCATGGCTTATATAATGTTTTGTAATGAAATATTATTCGCTTCAAATAATTTATAATCTTTTTGTGTGACGGTTTTTCCACACATGGTCTTATGTCTTATGCAATATACAATTAACTTAAACCTCTACAAAGAAGTTAATTGAAGAAAATATGAAACATAGTTTTGTTTTTATATCTTGCCAATATTATCCCTTCACTGACCATTATGCATGAATATATTAAAGTAAAATTGTGATGAATACGTAAGATTTCGAAGTGAAGACGGATTTAATAGATAAAATACTATGTCACTAATGTTTCGATTTATCTTGTGCAGCATGTTCACTAACAAACCCAAACGAGCCACATACTAGAGTTGCTATCCGACAAGTGTTTCCGTCATGATATTATTCAAACCGTATTACACCCCATCCGATTTATCGCTTAATTAAATGTACACAGATGTTCATCAAATATTAATCGTAGCAACCCTAAAATGGGGACGAACTAAATCCTATACGTTTGTCATGATATGTATCACTTGACGTATAAACAAAGTTTGGTTATTACGTAATAGTTATCGCATTATCCATACGAAAGAAAGCAAACAGGCGAAAACATACCTCCGTTGTCTGTTTTATCAGGCTTTGGTGTAGTAGTCGTCTTTTCTGTAGACTTGCACGAGCCACACGCGGCCGCACAGTGGATTTTCATCCATTCGTTCAAGTCACAGTGGCCGTACTTGACCCAAATCTCACACTCCGTGTCGTTACGATGGTCGTTTTTACAAGCACCTTGTAACACAATAGTAAATGTAAATGTACTGCATGCGTACCATTGTTTAACAAGGAGCACGGGACATACGTGTATGTTGATCATTTCTAGATGAAGGATGCATTTGAAGATATCAATACAAGAGATACACATTTAAAAATACTAATTATAGATCCTGCTGTACATATACGAAATTCCTGACATACATTTACATAATTTAATAACTGTGTAATATAATTTAACGCTAAAGACGCAAATTTGTTGGAAATTGATAAGTGATAATTATTTAAAATATTAATTATAAATTTATGAAGCAAAGCTATTACTTCATTAATATTATTCTTCCCTTTACACCTTACACATTACCTACACGGTTTGGGTGTCAATGACCTTTAAATTTCGAACAGTCAAAGGTATGGTAAACATATTGTGCAAAATTATTTCTCAATAACTCAAAAACGTACCAGGCGTTGTGACGCGCGGTTTAGTTGTCGTCTGCGCTTGGTCTTCATGCATTCTTGGTCTCGCGCCCAGCCAGTGCATTGCACGTCGTCCCACGTGTTCTTGAACTCTGATAATAAACACCTCATGATTAATTATTGTGTACGATGTTCGGAATTGTTATTACTTCCGTCAAGATGGTTTTGTCAGTTTGTTTGTGCGTATGTCTGACTTCTTAAATGTTTGTTATCAACTTGTCCCGTGTGTTTGAGACTTGAGATGTGCAAAAAACTTAAGAAGGTTGATATTTGATTCATTAAGGGGCTGTAGTTGCTTGCGGACATAAGGAAATATTGGTGTACGTGATACGTAAATTACCTAATAATAGTGCGATGTACCAAAGAGGTGAAATGCTAGTGCTTTAACGTTTGTGGTTGGTGACTACTTTTTAAATTGTTATTTTCTTTTTTAAATGTTACGATTTTTTTGTACAGTCTTATACCATCTTCACCGTGACATTGACGGTATAACAACCCATGGTATAAATGTATCTCTATCCCACCTTGTTGAATAAACCTGTCGCATGCACGGACTACTTTTCAAATGACGTCAGGCGATATGCGCTTAAATTAGGTCGATATTGTTTTGTTCATTGATCGAATTTTAAGGTCACCCATGCAGGGTTTCTTTTAAATTTGTGTTGCTAAAGAAAAACAATTGGTTCCAACGGGGGGATTGAACAAGGGTCTCTCGCGTGGTAGCCAGACACTCTAAAGGTGGGTTCCCACTGCCGATCCGATCAACTCGATCATCGCGATCACCGAAATTTCCCGACCAAACCCGACCAAGCTCGACTAAAAAGGGTATACACGACTTCTTCTCGACCTCTTGTCGATAACACACGACCCCCACACGACTCATTCACGACGTCCACTCAACCATCTTTCCGATTTCCTCTCGATCATCTCGACCTATACGCGAGCCCTTTACGATCTCAGCTCGACCAAGTGTACCTCAGCTCGAACGCCAACAGATCTTCACACGACCAGATCGTGATGGTCGTACTACAGTCGTACAAAGTCGCGAACGGTCGTGTATTGAAACTTTGAGAATAAAAACTTCAAACATTGTTGTTCACTAATCACTTTAANGTCATTGGATACGCAGTCGTTTAAACGAGTTATCGGGTGTGTGTGTGTGTTTACGATAGATTATTATAATATTATGAATGTGACTAACAGTGTTGGGATATAAAATTGGAATGAAACTGGTGAGACTGCATTTTCGATTTCGTGTTGGGATATAAAACTGGAATGAAACTGGTGAGACTGCCTTTTTGATTTCGTTAAAATGTCGAATGTACTCGAATAACGCGATGTTTTGTTGAACAATTGATGGATTAAATTAAAGAAAAGTGTCAGTGAATTGTTCTTTAACTTTTCGAAGGGAATCGATGTTGAATTAAAAGGGTAATTTCTTTGATGAATAAGTGGTTTCTTTGTCAGTCGATCAAAGAATGTCTATCAACAAAGAATTGCCTGCTCACATTAATAGTCTTATTTATAAGACGTTGCCAAGAATTTAGAGATACTTTTTATACGGGCTAAATTCTTTGGAACAAATATTACCCATATAAAAAGTAGCTTAATATTTGAGAGCGTCAACAAGTTGGACTACTCACATTAAGTGCTTTAAAATGGAAAAGATGGATGGCGATGAAGAAATATGTCCAGAATTGTAACTCGTCGTGGAAGCAAATTAAACATTACGAAAATAAACATGGTTATTACACAACTTCGGTGAGTAGAACAAGAACTAGTAGGTGTTTTACTTTTTTATGTCAGTATAAAGTAAAAAGTGTGTAAAAAGAAGAATTGTGTATGGACTAAAATTAACAATATCGGTGGGGATAAATGCTGAATATTACCCAATTTTTTTTCGTACCCAAATGTTTTCGTACCCAATTTTTTTTTCGTACCCAAATTCTTTTTCGTACCCAATTTGTTGTTCGTACCCAAATTATTTGTCGTACCCACATTTTTGTTCGTACCCATTTTTTTCATAATGTTTTCGTAGCCAAAATTGTCGTACCCAAATGTTTTTTCGTACCCAAAATGTTCGAACCTACATACACAATTGTGGTGATGTAGATAAACTTAAATTGATGGTTTTATATCCATCCTCTTTAAAAGCATCGTCACACCAGTACTTTCATTACTTTGACTCTTATTTGTCATCGGGGGGATTATGTGGTTATCTCCACCCTCAGTCCGTCCGTCCGTCCTGGCCACTATCTCCTCCTTCACTATCATCACTAGAACCTTGACAATTAAACACATGGTAGCAATGAGCATATGTGCGAAAGTGCACTATTTGATCTGACCCCTGGGTCAAAAGTTATGGGGGTTGGGATGGGGCCGGGTCAGAGATTTTCACTCATTTTGTTAGGTTATTTTAGAGTAACTTCTTCATTTCTACACCGATTTACCAACCCTGGGGCGCCCCGCCCACATAGACCACGCCCACCCCAAATTTTGTTTTAAAATAACTTCTTCATTTCTTCACCAATTGACTTCAAATTAATACTGAACATCTCTTATGATAACACGGTCTAGTTCGACCATCTATGTCCACATTACCCATACCCAGGGCCCCGCCCACATAGACCACACCCACCAAAAATTGCCTTTTACAATAACTTCTTCATTACTACACCGATTCACTTCTAATTGATACTGAACTTTTCTTATGACAATACGTGCGGCGTGGATGTACGCGTCGGCATCTGCCGCGCCATTTCTAGTAAGATCTGTAATAAGTTTCACAGATATGTGTTTATTGTTTTGAGCTCTGCCACACTTCTGAACATTAAATTATTTATTTTCAGAAAAATATATGATATCATCGCATATAATTGTGATCTGATCAGAATGTTTAATCGTATATTGATCACATTTTACATACCTAATATCACTATGGCTTGATTGGTCATTGACGGCTCGGGTACTACTTACATGTACCCTGGGTACTCTCAAGTATACTTACATGTACCCCGGGTACGGTAAATATACTAAAATGTACCCGAGAGTTTTAAATCTAAATCGGTCGTTGTCGGCTAATTTTTTTAAATTAATTATGTTCACATTTATGTCAATTTGCTGTTGAAAGGCCTCTATATTATCGAATCTCATACTCAAAGACCATGTTGATTCAGTTTCTTAAAAGAGAAGTTCTAATATCGACCGGGTACGTTTAAGTATATTTACCGTACCCGGGGTACATGTAAGTAGCGACAATGACCAATCGAGCATCACTATGCCATTATTCCTCTTGAAAAACGGCCTCTCTCAGATTAAAAAACATAATAATATAGTTTGTAGCCATACATAGAAAGTGAAACGTAACATTTCTGAATAATTATTCAGGGCAACAGATAAGGATCGTTTTATCGTTTTTACGATTTTTATTTAANGATATATAGGTGTAGTTTTGCCCCCCTTACTGGTACACCCCACCTCAACTTTGGGTACTTGGCTGAAGGACTAATAATTATTTAAAATATTAATTATAAATGTATCAAGCAAAGCTATTACTACATTAATATTATTCTTCCCTTTACACCGTACACATGACCTACACGGTTAGGGTATCAATGACTTTTAAATTTCGAACAGTCAAAGGTATGTAAAACATGTATTGTGCAAAATTAATTCTCAATAACTCAAAAACGTACCAGTCGTTGTGACGCGCGGTTTAGTTGTCGTCTTCGCTTGTTGTCCATCGGTAGTCGTCGTACCGTCTGGTGTGCACTTCTTGCATGCCTTATAGTAGTTCTTGTGCATCCAGACGCTGTTCTTCATGCATTCTTGGTCTCGCGCCCAGCCAGTGCATTGCAGGTCGTCCCACGTGTTCTTGCACTCTGATAATAAACACGTCATGATTAATTATTGTGAACGATGGTTGGAATTGTTATTACTTCCGTCAATATGGTTTTGTCAGTTTGTTTGTGCTTATGTCTGACTTCTTAAATGTTTGTTTTCAACTTGTCCCGTGTGTTTGAGACTTGAGATGTACAAAAAACTTAAGAAGGTTAATATTTGATTCATTAAGGGGCTGTAGTTGCTTGCGGACATAAGGAAATATGGGTGTACGTCATACGTAAATTACCTAATAATAGTGCGATGTACCAAAGAGGTGAAATGCTAGTGCTTTAACGTTTGTGGTTGGTGACTACTTTTTAAATTTTTATTTTCTTTTTTAAATGTTACGATTTTTTTTTACAGTTTTATACCATCTTCACCGCGACATTGACGGTATAATACCCCATGGTATAAATGTATCTCTATCCCACCTTATTGAATAAACCTGTCGCGTGCACGGACTACTTTTCAAATGACGTCAGGCGATATGCGCTTAAATTAGGTCGATATTATTTTGTTCATTGATCGAGTTTTAAGGTCACCCATGCAGGGTTTCTTTTAAATTTGTTTTGCTAAAGAAAAACAATTGGTTCCAACGGGGGATTGAACTAGGGTCTCTCGCGTGGTAGCCAGACACTCTAACCGCGAGGCTAAAGTGCTCACCCGATTGTGTAACTGTTTGAATTCGATAGACCATATTTTACGACACAGCTGACAAAATCACTTGATTGCGTCATTGAGGTCATTGGATACGCAGTCGTTTAAACGAGTTTACGCGCGTGTGTGTGTGTTTACGATGGATTATTATAATATTATGAATGTGACTTATAGTGTTGGGATATAAAATTGGAATGAAACTGGTGAGATTGCATTTTCGATTTCGTCTTGGGATATAAAACTGGAATGAAACTGGTGAAACTGCCTTTTTGATTTCGTTTAAATGTCGTATGTACTCGAATAACGCAATGTTTTGTTGAACAATTGATGGATTAAATTGAAGAAAAGTGTCAGTGAATTGTTCTTTAACTTTTCGAAGGGAATCGATGTTGAATTAAAAGGGTAATTTCTTTGATGAAAAAGTTGTTTCTTTGTCAGTCGATCAAAGAATGTCTATCAACAAAGAATTGCCTGCTCACATTAAGTGCTTTAAAATGGAAAAGATGGATGGCGATGAAGAAATGTGTATAGAATTGTAACTCGTCGTGGAAGCAAATTAAACATTACGAAAATAAACATGGTTATTACACAACTTCGGTGAGTAGAACAAGAACTAGTAGGTGTTTTACTTTTTTATGTCAGTATTAAGTAAAAAGTGTGTAAAAAGAAGAGTTGTTTATAGACTAAAATTAACAATATCGGTGGGGATAACTGCTGATCGTACCCAATTTTGTTTTCGTACCCAAATGTTTTCGTACTCAAATTTTTTTTCGTACCCAAATTCTTTTTCGTACCCAATTTGTTGTTCGTACCCAAATACTTTGTCGTACCCACATTTTTGTTCGTACCCATTTGTTTTGTCATAATGTTTTCGTAGCCAAAATTGTCGTACCCAAATGTTTTTCGCACCCAAAATTTTCGAACCTACATACACAATTGTGGTGATGTAGATAAACTTACATTGATGGTTTTATATCCATCCTCTTTAAAAGCATCGTCACACCAGTACTTCCAGTACTTTGATTCTTATTTGTAATCGGGGGATTATGTGGTTATCTCCGCCCTCTGTCCGTCTGTCCGTCCGTCCTGGCCACTATCTCCTCCTACACTATTATTACTAGAACCTTGACAATTAAACACATGGTAGCAATGAGCATATGTGCGAAAGTGCACTATTTGGAATTTTGATCGGACCCCTGGGTCAAAAGTTATGGGGGTTGGGATGGGGCCGGGTCAGAGATTTTCACTCATTTTGTTAGGTTATTTTACAGTAACTTCATTTCTACACCGATTTACTTCAAATTAATACTGAAAATCTCTTATGACAATACGGTCAATCTCAAGTATGCATGGTCCCATAACCAACCCTGGGGCGCCCCGCCCACATAGACCACGCCCACCCCAAATTTTGTTTTAACATAACTTCTTCATTTCTTCACCAATTGACTTCAAATTAATACTGAACATCTCTTATGATAACACGGTCTATTTCGACCATCTATGTCCACATTACCCATACCCAGTGCCCCGCCCACATAGACCACACCCACCAAAGATTGCCTTGCGTGCGGCGTGGAGATACGCGTCGGCATCTGCCGCGCCATTTCTAGTAAGATTTGTAATAAGTTTCACAAATATGTGTTTATTGTTTTGAGCTCTGCCACACTTCTGAACATCAACTTATTTATTATCTGAAAAATATATGATATCATCGCATATAATTGTGATCTGATCAGAATGTTTAATCGTGTATTGATCAATTTTTACATACCTAATATCACTATGGCTTGATTGGGTATTGACGGCTCGGGTACTTCTTACATGTACCCTGGGTACTCTCAAGTATACTTACATGTACCCCGGGTACGGTAAATATACTAAAACGTACCCGAGAGTTTTAACTCTAAATCGGTCGTTGTCGGCTATTTTTTTTTTTTTAATTAATTATGTTCACATTTTTTGTCAATTTTCTGTTAAAAGGCCTCTATTTTATCGAATCTCATACTCAAAGAGCATGTTGATGCAGTTTTTTAAAAGAGAAGTTTGTTTAAGATAAACAATATCGTTTAACGGTAATCGGAATCGCGTTTTACGACATCGGATTTTTGGCGGGAACACAACTCCGGTACAGTCTAATATCGACCGGGTACGTTTAAGTATATTTACCGTACCCGGGGTACATGTAAGTAGTACCCGAGTCGACAATGACCAATCGAGCATCACTATGCCATTATTCCTCTTGAATAACGGCCTCTCTCTGATTAAAAAACAAAATAATCTAGTTTGTAGCCATACATAGAAAGTGAAACGTAACATTTCTGAATAATTATTAGTAACAATCTTTGTAGTAATATATTCATTATTGTGGAATTTACCAGCATTAATATATCACTGTGGTTAAATGTAAAATAGCTGATCATCCTGTGAATAAATCTGCTGCTCAGATGTGAATTAGAAGGTAACCATGCTGCTGCAGTGCTGTTTTCTTGGTATCCCTTTTTTGCGATATTATGTAATTTGGGGTTTAATTGAGCTGGTCAAATGTGAATCAGTAAGTAACCATTCTGGTGAAAGGTGATTCGACTGCTAACTGTGGTTTCAAAATGTGAATCAGTCGTAAAACATTCTGTTTAAAAAGGTCGCCGTGGCGTAGGTGATATGGTGTCCGCCTAGCGATCGGGAGGTCACGGGTTCGATCCCCATTGTGGAAGCGTTTTTTTAGATCTCCCCAATAGACACCAAGTACTGGCTATAGTCCCAGGAAATTGACTCGAGAGCGTATACTGTAAGACGTAGGCTTTCGATCCAATCGAGTTAAAATAAATAGGTTTAAACTCATGTACTTCGATATTCGAGTTAATGACGAAACCATGACATGATCCTAAGATTTGCTTACAAAAAATATTAATATTATTTAAACTAAACATTCTGTTGCGATGTGATTTGGGTGGTTTTTTTGCTGGTTAAATGTACATCAGTAGGTTATCATTCAGGTGTGATATGATTCGGTTGGTTAATGTACAGTTCATACGTAAATCGGTAGAGCACCACACTGTTTGGATTTGATTGTTTTTTAACTGTGCTGGTAAAATGTAAACAAAATGGGTAACAATTAAGTTATTATGTTATATTGCGTTTCAGATGTTGCAAAATTTAATAACTCTCTGTGTGTTGTGGTATATTTGTATCTAAGTTCGTGCATACTTGAATCGTAAATTCAATATGAAGGTGATAAATTGTGTTTTTGTAACAGACGTTCATATTTGCAAAATATATGTTTGTATTGTAAATGTACGCATGGATGTTAAAAAAACATATTTAGGTTCGAAACTGTGTGTGTTCTAAATGTTCATACCTTGATGCAGTATATATATATATGTATGTGGTGAATTTAAGATAGTTGCGTTATATAATTTACACAATCGTTTATTTTGTGTTGTCGCCCTGTTATGGTGTTCAGTTATGCCACTCTTTGTTTCTAAAACGAAGGTGATAATAATGAGAAGCTACAGAGTGTGAGAAAAGAGCAATGTCTAGATAGTCAGAATTGGAGGAACGTGTAATGCTAAGTCAAAACGAGAGGAATAAGCAATACCGATATAGACATAACGTGAGCACGGAACAATACTTAGAAAGTCACACTGATAGGAAGTAGCAATATCTTGATAGTCAGAAGTTAGAATAGGGAGACACGGCATTTCCTAAATTGTCAGACTTTGGAGGAAGCAGCGATGCCCAGATATTCAGCACGTAAAGAATAAGCAATGCCTAAATAGTAGATTGAAGGAAGGAGCAATACCAAATTGGTCAGAATAAGAGAAAGCAGACATGCCTAATTATGCAGAATAAGAGAAAGACGACATACCTAGAAAGAAAAAACGTGGGGAATGAGAAATGCCTAGATAGTCAGAATGAGAGAACAGAGCCATACTTAGGTAATCAGAATGCGAGGACAGAGCAATGTCTTGATAGTAAGATTGTGGGGAATGTACATTGCCTAGATAGTCAAAACGTGATAAATAGGCACTGCCTATATAGTCAGAATGCGAGGACAGAGCAATGTCTAGATAGTAAGATTGTGAGGAATGTACATTGCCTAGATAGTCAAACCGTGAGGAATGAGCACTGCCTATGTAGTCACAATGCGAGGACAGAGCAATTCCTTGATATTCAGAAAGCGAGGACAGAGCAATGCCTAGATAGTCCAAACTTGAGGACAGATAAAAGCCTAGATATTTGAATGCGGGGACAGAGCAAAGCATAGATAGTCTGAATGCGAGGACAGAACAAAGCATAGATAGTCTGAATGCGAGGAGAGAGAAAAGCATAAATAGTCTGAATGCGGGGACAGAACAAAGCATAGATAGTCTGAATGCGAGGACAGAACAAAGCATAGTAAGTCTGAATGCGGGGACAGAACAAAGCATAGATAGTCTGAATGCGGGGACAGAGCAAAGCATAGATAGTCCAAACTTGAGGACAGATAAAAGCCTAGATATTTGAATGCGAGGACAGAACAAAGCATAGACAGTCTGAATGCAAGGACAGAACAAAGCATAGACAGTCTGAATGCGAGGAGAGAACAAAGCATAGATAGTCTGAATGCGAGGACAGAGCAATGCCTAGATAGTCCAAACTTGAGGACAGATAAAAGCCTAGATATTTGAATGCGAGGACAGAACAAAGCATAGATAGTCTGAATGCAAGGACAGAGCAAAGCCTAGATTGCCTGAATGCGGGGACAGAGCAAAGACTAGATAGTCTGAATGCGGGGACAGAGCAAAGCCTAGATAGTCTGAATGCGGGGACAGAGCAAAGCCTAGATAGTCTGAATGCGGGGACAGAGAAAAGCCTAGATAGTCNACAGAACAAAGCATAGATAGTCTGAATGCGAGGACAGAGCAAAGCCTAGATAGTCTGAATGCGAGGACAGAGCAAATCATAGGTAGTCTGAATGCGGGGACAGATCAAAACCTAGATAGTCTGAATGCGAGGACAGAGCAAATCATAGATAGTCTGAATGCGAGGACATAGCAAATCATAGATAGTCTGAATGCGAGGACAGAGCAATTCATAGATAGTCTGAATGCGAGGACAGAGCAATCCCTAGATATTCAGAATGCGAGGAATGAGCACTGCCTAGATAGTCAGAATGCGAGGACAGAGCAATGCCTAGATAATCAGAATGCGAGAACAGATAAATGCCTAGATAGTCCAAACTTGAGGAATTAGCACTGCCTAGATAGTTTGAATACGAGGACAGAGCAAAGCATAGATAGTCTGAACGTTATGAAGGATCAATGCCTAGATAGTCAACATGCGAGTAATAAGCATTGCATAGAAAGTCAGAATAAGAGTAAGGAGAATTACTCAGATAGTCAACGTGACGACGGAACAACGCCTAGATAGTCCAACTGTGAGAAATATAATCACTGCATAGATATTCAGAATGCGAGGAAGGAGTAATGCATATATAGTCAGATCGTGATGAATGAGCATTACCTAGGTATATATGATGGGAGGACGGCGCAAGAAAGAGAGTAAGGAGCATTTCCTAGATAGTCTGAACGTGGAAAATGAGCAATGTCTAAATAGTCAGAACGTGAGAAATTAGCATTATTCAGATAGTTTAAACTTGAGGGATATGAAATGCCTAGATAGACAGAGTGAGGGTCTAGTGAAATAAAAAGACAGATATAATGGGAGTAAGACGCAATGGCTAGATAGACATGATTGTGATTGAGAATACATTCCTTGATAATCAGAAGGTAAGGAAAGGGAAATGCATGAATGTCTAAATGGGATGATTAAAAATGGCGAGAGTGTCTGAATTAAAGGTAAGATCATATCTGGACAGAATTTGGAGGAATAAAAAATGACTATATGGCAGAACAATGAAAGGACTGACACATTCCTTGATAGTCAGAAAGGGAGGGAAAAGAAATGTTCGTAAAGTGTCGTCCCAGATTAGCCTCTACAGTCCACACAGGCTAATCGGGGACGACACTTTCCGCCAAAACTGGATTTTTAATAAGAAGAAACTTTCTTTAAATAAAAACAAAACATAAAAGCGGAAAGTGTTGTCCCTGATTAGCCTGAGCGGACTGCACATGCTTATCTGGGACGACACTTTACGCACATTCATTTAACCCCCCTTTCTCAGAGCGAGGCTCATTTTCAATTTGGTGTATTATAAATACAGAAAAAAAAAAACAATTTCCCTTGGTGCGCTGTTATTTTAAATAAGTGTACATTGCGCACTCAAAGAAATAACAATCAACACATTTAGATATAATTTATAAAGAAGTATATTATTATTATATTATATTACAAGAAATGGTCGATACATATATGTATATAAATGTTTTGATCATGCGAAAACGTAAATCGCCTGAAAATGGCATACAAAAGAGCAACATCATTAAACAGTAGCACTGCAATATTTCTCATGAACTTACAATGACATCAGCAAACAAATGTGCGGCACTCTGGCGAAAAGGGGCTTAATGCATGTGCAGTCGGCAGAGGCTAAACAGGGGCAACACTTTCTGCTTTTATGGATTTTTTGTTTTAAGCAAGTCTCTATTACACATTAATCCAGTCTAGGCAGAAAGTGTCAACTCTGATAAGCCTGTGTATACTACACAGGTAATCTAGAATGACACTTTGCAAAAATGCATTAAGCCCTGTTTGCCAAGAGCGCTGCTCAAAATTATAATGTAGTTTCCACCTTGATTTCCCATGTCTGGTTATGCTGAACAAGAATACTACATTCAACTTTGGAATGTACATGTAAGCACTTTTGATTGGCCACTTCAACTCCAATATATAAATGTAAACATAACTTTGTATTATACACATTGCATATGTATGAAAGTAGTAGAAGTAAAGTATATTCTATAAATTGTTAGACACTGGTAGACCGTAGATGGGCTAAATGACGAGTGACGTTCAAAACCGCAAATAAAAAATAATATATTTTCTGTTAACGAAAGACAAAATCAAATCTGCTACAAACATAATTGGAAAGTATTGAAAAGTCATATATTACATACATACAAGTAATTTTAAGCATGATTTTCATGTGAATTAAAATAAAGTTCTAACACAATGCTGCAAATAATACATAAATATTCTCTATCTATATAGAAATACTCAAATATTACAATTATAGCAACATTTTTAGCATCACATCATCAGCAGAAAACATTGAAAAACAAGAGATGTGTTTGTCAGAAACACAATACCCCCTAATGCGCCGCTTTTTTTACCTTTGACCTTGAAGGATAACCTTGACCTTTCACCTTTCAAAATGTGCAGCTCCATGAGATACACGTGCCCAAATATGAAGTTGCTATCTTTAATATTGCAAAAGTTATGACAAAACTTTAATATTATTAAAGTTTAGGACAGACATACAGACAGAATGACAGACAGACAGGCCAAAAACAATATACCCCCTTTTTTTTAAGGGGGCAGACAAACACACACATCTGTAAGTATGTAATGGTGTAAATATGTGTTTATAACCGCAACGATAAACATATAACAAAATGGACGTTATTTATCAAAGGCTTAATAAGCACTTTATTAACTTTGCGAAAAACTAACAAAATCTTATTGGACAAAAACTCAAAAAATATTCTCCCAAATAGTGATGAAACGAGCAAGCGAAGCAAATTCTCATAATTGAAGAAGTGATCACAAAATGACCTGCATCATGCAAAAATGGGTCTTATTCCATATGCAGCCATCGTAGCTCCAGACCAGCCTGCACATTTGCGCAGTCTGGACAGGAGAACACAAAACATTGTGCGGCTTTACATTAGCCAGCTTAGCTCCGTACAAGACTGCAATTGATCAGGCTGGTCTTCAGCTACATTGGCCTCATTTGGAAAAACAACAATTTTCGCATGATGTAATCTTATATACGTTAAAATAAAACGTCTCTACTTAAAAATAATTTGGCTCATAATGCTCTTTTTGTTTGGATTTGTGGAAAAAATGTGTGAAATGTTAAACATAGTGCATTTTATTACATTTATTCGCCATATATTAGAATCAGTACTTTTTTTTTTTTATTATTTAATTATTATGTATTTAACATCCTGTTAGGGTAGTTATATTAACAATTATAATAGACAAGAAATGCCTATCATGTTCACCATTTAAATGTATGGCACTATTGAAATATGAGCTCTGCTACCTTTTTACAGTTGAAAATGTTTTATCACAGCTTAACATTTTCAGAAATCATGAATGTAACACTGAGCCAAAGTGAATGAAAATGATGGCATTTAACTCCTTAACTGAGATACACAGATGCAGTCATAAAACCCAATGCTGAATGTATGTACACAATATCTACACAGTACAAAATGTACACATTTCCTCGTTCCTGTGCAACAATGTTCCTGAAGCTGAGGAAGGAAGGGCCCAGTTACACTGTAAGCCGCATTCTGGGAAACATGGGCTTAATGCAAGTGTGTAAAGTGTTGCAATCCGCACAGGCTAATCTGGGACAACACTTGCCATATTCACTGGATTTTCTATTAAGAAGAGCCCTCCTTTAAATGAAAAAAACTGGTACAACACTTTGCGCACTTGCATTAAGACCAGTTTGCCCAGAACGCAACTCACTAAATGTGGGTTCCTTTGAGGGGTCCTATCTCACTGTATGTGTGGATAATTTCAATCCTCTATCAGACTCTGTAGGGTTCGGCTGAGTTGAGCAAAGGCGGGTCTCTGTTCAGGATCCTGAAATAGAATAGCCCTGCGTTGATAACTCCTCATTGTACTACTGGCTTCTACAACTGCATGTTGTAACATTATGTTGGGCAATTAAAGGGTAATGCATGATCCATGCTTTGGAAAAAGGGAGTTAAATGCATGTGCAAAAAGTGTCGCCCCAAATTATCCTGTGCAGTCCACACAGGTTCATCAGGGACGTCACTTTCGGCCTACATTGTCATATAAAGTCCCAATACGAACATGAAGCATACCTAGACATCCTATCTGTGCGCAAATTTAGGCGCAGTTTTGCACAACTTCGTTCCGGAACTCTTCAGATAGAAATTGAAACTGACAAATATCGCGGTAAAGCTATAGAACAACGGTTTGCCCAATTTGCAATACTGGTGAAATAGAAAACGAATTTACATTTCATATTAAAGTGCCCTGTATTGCATGACATCCGAAAAACATATATACAACGTAATTTTTCATAAACCCATGTATACACAAAAATGTGCGTAATGTTGTCAAGTAAAAATGAACAGACAATAAAACAAACTGCTTCTTACATAGTTAATGCACTTGAAACGCGAACATAAATACCTGATCTATGATATAACCTAGTTATGTGGATTCCCACAAGACTAAGCTCTGTTTTAAATAATTGTAAAAGTGTACTTATGTTTAAAATGTAGTTCCTACCGACAAAGTCATA
>VMBQ01009010.1:0-35063 GCA_007657795.1 Dreissena rostriformis
ACATATTATATATGGTAGCTGTTTGGCATTTTGACATATAACATGTTTTTACTACTGGCCATTAACCTTCAATTTACAAGAAAAGGACCATTAAAAAGACGGCGAACAATTAAACTAATATCGCGAAGATGGTTGGGTACGGTCACATGATATTACTACCCCTGATACAAACAGCAAAATAACGGACTATACTTTAATGTACCCGTCCGATATAAGACTGTACCATAGTTGCATTCCCGCCCAAAATCCGATGTCGTAAAATGCGTTACCAATACGAAAACAACTTCTATATAAAAAAAAATCATCAACATGCTTATGAGTATAAGTTTCGATAATATAGTGGCCATTTAACAGAAAATTAACATAAATATGAACATTTTTTTTGGAATAGCCGACAACGACCGATTTAGAGTTAAAATTCCCGGGTACGTTTTAGTATATTTACCGTACCCGGGGTATAGGTAAGTATACTTAATTGTACCCGGGGTACACGTAAGAAGTACCCGAGCCAACAATGAACAATCGAGCGTCAGTATGTCAACGATATGCATTTATGATTATACAGATAAACCTTGCACCATTCAGTGATTTTTTTGCTTTATATTTTACAGCCTGATGTTTTTAGGATTGGGGGGAAATTTATAGCGCGATATCATGAAATTCGGAAAATGAAGTATTATTATATAATAATATGATTATAAATAATATAATTCAATTTATTTATAAGTGAATCACAAAACAATCAAATAATTTTTTCCTAAAATATATTAGCCTTCTTTCATATAGTTTCATCCATTCCTAAAGATTCGGCCACCCCCTTATTTTGGAAATTATGATATATTTCTGATGGAACTGGAGTTATTTATTTTTTATTGAGAAAACTCAATCACACAGAATTTGTGTTTTGGTTCAAAACATGTGAATTTAAGATTTTGTTGGGAAAAAATATAATTTAGGTAAANAAAATGAAGTATTATTATATAATAATATGATTATAAATAATAGAATTCAATTTATTTATAAGTGAATGAGAATCACACAAACAATCAAATATTTTTATTTTTATTTTCCTAAAATATATTAATTACAGCTGTCCCAACTTTTCTCTTTTTATAAAACTGACATAACCAAGAGACTTAAAAGAGTGCTTTCAATAATAAGGCAATTAACCATGCCGGTATAAACCTTTATTCTTTTTTTTTGCAACTTCAAATGTGTTTCCTACTTAAATATCATGTTTGCCTACTTTTAGTTTCAATTAATTTTTATCCATCCAAAGACTGAGAATGTAGCCCTTCTTCAGATTGGTCAGCAAACGGAGTATTACAAAACATTTTCACATTTGACCAATCAGAACGAGAGTTCTTACACAATGTGAAATCACCAAAAGAGAGAGAACTGCATTTCCTTATTTTATCAGACTGTTGACGGAATTATCGCTGCATAACATGTCTAACCTTATTCGAGTTTATTTGAAAAGTTTGGACCTGTTTTTTGTTCGGATTTTTGGGGGGAAAATGTTACTTTTTGCTACTGAGAAACAGCCAAATATCGGTGGTAATTTTGAGCAAACAAATCACTTTTTTTCTAAAATACAAAAACCATTTTTTGATAAAAAAAAAAGATCTAATAAAAAACAAATTTCCACACACCTCCACATTTGCAGGACGTCTTGCAGCCACATTCGGTAGGATTGCATTTACAGCCATCGCCACACTGGCACTTGGAACAGTCGCAGTCCGCATCGCAAATGCAGTCGCCGGCTGAAAATGGCAGTGAAATAAGTATTTATTGCAATCATTCAATCAGTCACAATCTTCCTTTACAATAATAAATATTCCCCCAGAGTGTCGGTCTATCGAATTTGAACAAGTGCTGTTAAAACACAGTCCAGATAGTACAGGCCTTTTCCTGGTGTGTCTAAGGGTCCGTTAAACGGAACCATTCCCAAATTGTACAAAATTCCCAAATTTACCAAAGCATTTTATTTGCTGTTATTTAATTTTTTATAAAGAGTTATTTTAAATAATTGTTTTCCGAATCAGTGTATAATTAGCACAAGACCTGGTAGGCGATTATTTTTTTTTAGATTTAAAGGTGCAGCCGGAAGCCGTTCTGTCATTGACGAGTGCAATGCCAAAACAGTGGAAATTATAGNGGGTCACTCATGATGAAAGAGGATTTTCTTGTTCTCTGAACTTGCACGAAGAAATATATTCAATAATCCAAGTCGCTCTGTATGTTTGACCAGTGCGAGCGGCCAATATAATCGTTTCTTTCTTTGCACACGGACCTTGCCATGTTTGGATTTTGCGCCAAAAGGTTCACACGGCACCTGAAAAGGCCGTGTGCATTTGTGTGTGCACACGGCGCCTTGAAGGCCGTGCGGAAAAGTTGTTATTCAGACTTCATCTCTTGAGCAGACGAAACAGACAATTCAAAGCTTATTTCATGAATTTGCTATCCGAAAGGCGTACGGCACATACGTTTGAAAGCTTTAAACAGATAAATCTACCATGGGTAACTCGCATGATGTCACTTTTATAAAATAAAATTATCAATGTATCATTGTTAACAATACTTCTTATTGAATACTGATTTATGGATAGCAATTAACACTTTTAATGTGTAGTGTCAAGACAAATACAAAGAAAACTGAANGATGCAATGATTGTTTGCTGACTTACCTGAGAGTGACGACTGTACAGGCTGCTGTGTCTGAGATTGGTTTCAGACTCTGACTCAGTACGCCCGATACCTCCTTCCGCAGTTATTTCGTCATTTACACAATCAGTATAAAAAGCGATGGTAATGACATGTTCCTAATCATCATAATCATTCCGAGTATAGTTAGTTTAAGATTTGCACCATTTTTAAAGATAAAGATATTTTTTGTAACTGCATATTATTTCTGTGCACAATGCTAATAATGCTTATACATCGATAATAATGGAACATGCCACGTGATAGATAACATGATTATTGAGTGCGTAAATCATGCTTGAAATATGAGTCGTGTCCTGAGAAAAGTGGACATAATGCTTGTGCGTAAATTGCCATCCCAGATAAGCCTGTGCAGTCCGCACAGGCTAATCAGGGACGACAATTTCCGCTTTTATGGAATTTTTCGTTTAAATGATGTGTCTTCTTAGCGAAAATCCAGTTTAGGCGGAAAGTGTCGTCCCGGATTAGCCCGTGCGGACTGCACAGGCTAATCTGGGATGACAATTTTCGCACTTGTAAGCATTTTGCCCAGTTTTCTGATAACACGACTCGTATTGTTTGTAAGGATAGAAATACATCGATAATACTGTTATGTCGGGTGTATAGGTATATTTGGATACACGTCAAAATAGTTTTATGTACTTACAATGGATAGTTAATGACCATGGCCGTACACTTTTTTTCGGCAAGTACAAAAAAAAGGCAATAATAGAAGGGGTTGGATGTAGGTCTTTGGCATTGCTTTCGATTAAATTGGCTGGTTTTTTTTACCACTAATAACACATGTGAAATGGTATTTTGTTTTAACAGTAGCAGCGTGAATGCTAGATTATATAACATGCATGAGCTGTCTGACATGCTCTCGTTGCTGGTCCTGGATCCATTTACACAATGACATTCATATCAGTGTGGACAAGGTTATTAATGCTTTTGTGTAAGGAAAATAAACTACACTTCTTAAAGTTTTGTTTTACAAGTGACGCTGTCTGGATAGGCGCTTTTTTATTGAAATAAGATTTCTCTATTGTTAAATCCTAAATCCTTGTATTCATCCTAAAACACATGTATAACTATCGTAAAGCATTTCACGTATGTCTGCGACATCTAACACTACTGAAAGTTACCTTTTTACTGAAAGAAAACATCTGCCCTTGGCATACAAATAAAAAATAAATTCATATTTCTTATTTCATTTTATAGGTTATATAAAAATATAACGCCTGAATTAAACTGTGTGATTTTAAACTCAAATTCTGGCGAGGTCTCTATCATGTCTAAACTGAAGAAACACAAATGTTAAACATTCNCCATTTACACAATGACATTCATATCAGTGTGGACAAGGTTATTAATGCTTTTGTTTAAGGAAAATAAACTACACTTCTTTAAGTTTTGTTTTACAAGTGACGCTGTCTGGATAGGCGATTTTTTTATTGAAATAAGATTTTTCTATTGTTACCACTTTAATTTGTATTCATCCTAAAACACATGTATAACTATCGTTAAGCATTTCACATATGTCTACGACATCTAACACTACTGAAAGTTACTTTTTTATTGAAAGAAAACATCTGCCCTTGGCATTAAAATAAAAAATAAATTCATATTTCCTATTTAAGTATCATTTTATAGGTTGTATAAAAATATAACGCCTGAATTAAACTGTGTGATTTTAAACTCAAATTCTGGCGAGGCTCTCTATCATGTCTAAACTGAAGAAACACAACTGTTAAACCGTCAACAAATATGATTATTAATTTTACCTTTACTTATGACGGATAATTAATTAAAGCAAGATTATGATCTTAAATATGTGTGCTAGCGGCGCGATCGCATTCTCTCTATAAAAGAAAATGTCCCAAGTGTGGATTAAAATCGTTAATTGGTATGCATGTGACACAATATGTCTTCACATGTGTAGATAAGATCATCAAGATAAGATAACACGCGTCACCATCTCATAACATGTGAAATGAAAAACAAGAACGTNATATGTGTGATAGCGGCGCGATCGCATTCTCTCCATAAAAGAAAATGTCCCCAGTGTGGATTTAAATCGTTAATTGGTATGCATGTGACACAATATGTCTGCACATGTGTAGATGAGATCATCAAGATAAGATTAAACGCGTCACCTTCTCATAACATGTGAAATGAAAAACAAGAACGTATTCATACTTAGTTTTAATTTTAAAGTCGATACACATGAAGCATGTTTTATCAATCCCAAAGTAACCGATGAAAATATTTTAATGAATAAACAACAAGAGATGTGTTCGTCAGAAACACAATGCCCCCTACTGCGCCGCTTTGAAGAAAAAAAGACCTTTGACCTTGAAAGATGACCTTGACCATGACCTTTCACCACTCAAAATGTGCAGCTTCATGAGATACACATGCATGCCAAATATCAAGTTGCTATCTTCAATATTGCAAAAGTTATGACCAACGTTAAAGTTTTCGGACGGACACACAGACTGACAGACGGACGGACGGACGGACTGACAGTTCAACTGATATATGCCACCCTACCGGGGGCATGAAAACTGTCATGTGATGATATAATGTTTACAAGTCAATAATCGACTACTCAGAAAATATGCCGATATTGAACCCCATTACAAAGCCAACGCATATAGTGAAATGAAAATCAGAAATAAGTATCGGGAAGTTACTAGGTTGAGTGCTGGATAACAACCACTCTTCGTTGCATTAATATTTATTGATTTATTAAATTAGACATCCATTTATATTCTCATTTTGAATTTAAAGATAAGACGTGTTTAATGACCTTGATGTATGAAAGTAACGCAATCATTCGTTTTTATCTTAGATCTAGACACAATGGCGGGTTCAAATTTGCGCCTGTGTAGAAAGAGACGTATGTCAAAGATCTATCAATAAACAAAGTTTATTAATAAATCTTTGCATAGATTGCCCCACCGATCTCATTAATTTAGTTTAATTTTGATCTAACAATAAAATGTATGTTTTGAAATTAAAATTTTATTTCAGGTAGATGAAGAAAATGCACCAGAAAGGGGCTGCATCATCAGGAAGGATGGTTTCTGAAAATAGCCATGACAACAATAATTTGACGGTTGGATACATAAGCTATGTCAATAGATATAATGTATATGATTATTATAATGATTTAACTGTAATCAAAGATCTATCAATAAACAAAGATTCGTGATATCGCGAGTTCCCGTCGATTCTCGCGGCCCCCGAAATGTCAGTCACGTGATAAACCAGTTCGTCGGTTCATCAATTATTGCGGTCAACATCGGCATTTTTTTTCTGAGAAGTCGTTGACTTGTAAACAAAAAAGGATAACATTAATAATAAATTGCAAGAAATTATCTTTAAATAATCAGATTACAGTTCATGTTTCATTAAAAAAAAAACATATTTGTTATTTGGTAATAGATAACAACTTTTTTTCATCCGTATCATTTTTAGAGTAATAAAACTCAGAATTAACGAGGTCTTGTTTTTCAGTGTAAATCTGTTTTTTTATGAGAAGAAAATGCGTGTCATCTTGTCTTGATTATCTACAAATGTGCAGAAATGTGGTGTCACAGGCGTGCTAACTAACTCTTTTAGTAACCACTAGGACATCGTCTCCCATTCTGTGTGTGTGGAGGGGGGGGGGTCGAAGTTTATAAGGTCCTTTCGCGCCCGAGGCTGCGTTATGTGAGGACCAAGAGTGTGTCCCAGCATTCCTACCGAATTTACTATTTGATTCACGAAAGTTGGAACGATTTTTTTTAAATTTTAGTTGAAATTACCAGCTATCTGTTTTTTCACTGAAAGATATTTTTAATTTTGTTGTGGCCTTGTGATGCGGGGGGAAGCAAAAGTAACCTGAGGAATCCCCACCTGTCCGGTATGGGAACATCGTCTCCCATTATCGATTTTCCAATAAACAAAACTTCCGGAAAAACGTGTGACTTCCGGTTCCGATATTATATTGGCAATCTATCGTTTTAGGTAAGAATCTCATTTCGTTCTAAAATTATTGGAAAGTAATTATTTTATGTGTATGATGACGTAACTTATCTTAATAGTATATGTATAATGCTGATAACTTCTATAATAGAACAATACAGCTGTAGTAATCATGTTTATGGAATGTATTATAATTTGCATGTTGGGTTATTTTGGAAGATAAACAACACTGGACATATATGGAATATAAAATGTATTCATTATTGTCACTTTGAAGTGGAACTTGATGTTTACTTGCCAAAAGACAATTGTTCAATTAAATAATCAAGCAAAATATTAAACTGTATTTGACTTAACAAAAGTAAATAATTTCTATTCATGTGGCATTATAGTCTATTTAAAGGTATCAGATTCCATATTGATAAGGTATCTGATAGACAGAGTGCCAACTACGATTTGATGAAAAGCAGGTACCGATACATTCTTAAAGGAATAAAAAACAACCAAGCATATAATACATTTATTTAATATAGTGGGATAAAACTAACAAAAAAGGAAGATGCAATCTTTAAGTTTACAATTGGGATGTAACTAAGCATGATGTGTTTTTGGCAGGGTGTGTCGCCCACAGTGCCTGATGCAAGATAATTATGGCAAGAAATCTAGGTCAAAACCTATCCTAGTCAGCTAAGCGCACCCCAATTAAACACTCAAATATCTTAGGTGAAACAAAATGATTTTAAACTGGTGTACATGTATGTTATAAATGAATGTTACAAATGATTGTATGTCCGTAAAAGTGTACCCATCACAAAATAGTAAACAACCTTTAAGCGACCGACCAGTCACCCATGAGTCATGAAGAGGACCGCATCCGATGCCTGAGATTGGTTATATGTTTAAGGGATTACTGAGAGGTCACCATTAGGTCGGAACGTCCTCGGTCTTGTTTACTATTTCTTATGTTTGACTGGTGACTTGGAGGTCACGAACAGGTCGAAGCTTCCTCGTTCTTGTTTACTATTTCGTATGTTTGAGTGGTGACTGGAAGGTCACGAAAATGTCGGACCGTCTTTGGTCTTGTTTACTATATCTTATGTTTGAGGGGTGAATGGGGGGGAATGAAAGGACGGAAGGCTCGTAATGGTGTTTGCAATTTCTTATATAATACTGAATATTATCTCAAAAATGTTAAATGCATGGAATAATTTTCAAAGCTAAGTTATACAACAAACACTACTTTTTTATTATACGTTTAATCAAAATGAATATAAGACACATTAAATAAAAGCGTATAAATTGAGGACCGGTCAGTTGAGCCCTCTGGAAAATAAGTTACCGCTGTATTTTTTCACAACGCTAATTATGGGGTGTTGCTGCAGTTTTGATAATTGTTTTCCATCTAATAGATTGTGTTCAAAATTTATATTCAAGTTCTACATACAAATACTATATGAAAAATGAAATACAATCATAGGGTCGCCGGCCTTGTTTTGATTTCATTCACCATTATATAACATGTACTTTTTAATTAAAACTGAAAAATCTCTAATTGCGTCAAAATAATTAATAACCTATGAAAAAGGCAACATGAAAATATTATATATGCTAAGATACACCATGTTAAGTCCTGTTCCGATGGTTATTTTTGTTTTGTAATTGACGAAAATCTTGTCCAAGTTGACATTTTCGTTAGAGACAGTGCTCTGTCAAAGATGTTTATTCAAGACTATAATCTTACGTAAATAGATTATCCGTAAGAAGCGAAGGTAACATCACTATGTTTGTTTTCATGACTTACATATTTATCTTAAAATTTAGACTTTATTGAGAAAATTTAAAGAAATAAATCCGTTAAGGCAATATAAGAACCACTGAAACTGTTTAAGTTGAAATCGAAAACAAATATTATATATGAAATAAACAACACACATACTTTTAAGTACAAGTAAATACCCTTTCTAGTAGTAATACGAATTAATGAAATACGCGACTTAATGCATGTATTCGTTAATCAGACTTAAATATTTTTTAGAAATCGGAGCCAGACGCCCAAACAAATAAGGTGGATCGGTATGAACACTATTGCGCATCGATTTTCTTGAACCTGATCTCACATATTGCAGTTTTTACCTTTTCTCCATTTAAATATTTGCCATTAAAAAATACGACAAATAAAACGCACGCGACTTTGCTGTACTAAAGAAGTAATTTTCGGCGCACAACACACGCATCATCATAAAGTGTGAGTGTGAATGTTAGAGTTTATTTACAGGTCATCGCTGAGTCTTCACGACTACCTTATGTGCTGACCTACCCTCATCATAAAGTGATCAGTCCGACTGCTTTTATAGCTTCTGCCTCTCTTGAAAATTACCGCAATGAGCGTTGACTGTATCCTTGTTGTATTTATTAGAGGTAATTATATGGTCGGTGTAACAATTTTGTTTTTGCACATACACGTGTATAACCACGTGAAGTTCGACCTGTCTGTATTTCATTGCTTGTCACCAATAAAGTAGATTGAGATTTTTCTTCAAGAAACAAACATGATATAATTTAGTTTAATTGTCCACTAAAAAAAAGTGCAACACACTTCATAAAATCATTTAAAAACTAATTATTTTTATGGGTCTATACATAGAGGATATTTGTTGGAATCGGTAGAAGATCGATTTTATTTCACGAGTGATCATAGAAAAAAATATTTTCACGAGTGGAGCAGCCACGAGTGAAAATATACTTTTTCTATGATTACGAGTGAATAAAAATTGATATTCTACCGATTCCAACAAATTTTCTTTTTATTTTATGCTTTTTTTTACCGTTTATTTACATTGTAAAAGAGTTTAACTCGAGAATTTCGTTGGAATTATGACGTCATTTCGTCAAAAAAATGACGTCATTTCACCGTAAAACAGTGGAAAATATCGATATTTGTCACTGTTATTTTTCACTGTTTGAACAGTGTAATATCATTTTTATTTCACTGATATTTCTCTATAAACCACCGGAAAGCATATAACAAAATAGCGTTTGTGTATGTCATTTATTTATATTGAATTACACTACGAAAACGGTTGTTTTAAATTAATATCGGTAGTCGTCTTCTTTAAAAGTGAGCCTCGTTCTGGAAAAAAATGGACTTAACGCTTGTGCGTAAAGTGTTGTCCAATATTAGCCTGTGAAGTTTGCACAGGCTAATCAGAGACGAAACTTTCTGCTTTTATTGAATTTCTTGTTTAAATGAAGTATTTTCCAAACGAACATCTAGTTTATACGGACTGCAAAGGCTAATCTGGGACGATACTTTACGCACATGCATTAAGACCAGTTTTCCCAGAACGCCGCTCAAGTAGTCATGCGCTTTAAAAGCCTTTAAGATGCCCTATAAGGTCGTGGCGACCTCACACTCACTTTACTAATTTGACGATGGAAAATTACCACTATACCTGTAGTAGGTAGTAAATAGTTCAATCATAAGTGAAACAGGAGTGTCACAAACCGACCAAGGTCTTTCATAATAACTGAAGGCCTGTCATAATGGCTACGTATTTAAGTTCGTAGCTAGGCCTTTAATGAGGTGAGGTAGATCTAATACATTTTCCAGAAATAAAAACAACATATTCATCAAGTATTATTATTTATTAAATTTATGTCACATGCAACAAAAGTAATTCGACATGTCACATAATAAATCATTACAAATTACCAGTCGCCAAATAAGCAAGCGTTCCGCCCATATAGTTTTCATGCATAAAACGCTCATTCCGTTACTTCGACAGTTTGTTTGTCGGACCATGTTGCGGCGATAACGAGAATAACCATAGACCTTTCAATAAAGATTCGTGTAATCGCGAGTTCTCTTTGATTCTTCGGTTTAGACAGGGATATATATTAGATAAATATAATCCCTGGTTTAGATCATAGATCTTTGTACCAACCATACACACAATTATCACCACATGAATAGTATTATAAACTGATAAGACATTGTCAGAAAGTTTTGGACACACGTGCTGCAGTCGGAGTTTGTAGACATTCATAAAGTTTACCGTGTGCTTTATTATTCACCGAATCTACGTGCTATGTTTATTTGATAAATTTGACTACTTTATAGGTACAGGACCATACGAAGTAGTCTGTTTACCGAAACGGCCTTGATTGGGGTCACCTTCACGACCAGTTTTTATATTACTCCCATTTATTACAAGTCCCACTGTACTGAAGTAAACAACGTATAAGCTGCAAGGGCAGCGGGTTAAACATGAGTCGCGTTCTGAGAAAACGGAGCTTAATGCATGTGCGTAAACTGTCGTCCCAGATTAGCCTGTGCAGTCTGTGCGGGTTTATCAGGGACGACACTTTCCGCATAGACTGGATTTTCGCTAAGAAGAGACTTCTTTAAAACGGAAAATACCAAATAAAAAGTGAAAAGTGTCGTCCCTGATCAGCCTGTGCGGACTGCAAACAATGGCTATCTTTGTATGTATCACCCTTAAGAAGTATCAGAATTGCGATGGTATTTACTTGTTTTATAAGCCTTCTCATGTTCACATAAATTATTTACTTTTAATATAATCGATGTAATGTGATTGCCCCATCAAACAAACATGCTGATATCGCGTGTTTACCAGAGTTAAGCGTTATAAAATTCACTAAAATATGACATATACGGTGTTATCTTTTTAACGAGACACTGCGAAAGTTTCGAACGAACGTTTTTCGTTTTCATCTTAATCACGTTTTTCTTGTCAAGGGCATGTTTAGTAAACACGGTATTACAATATGAGACATATTATCTTTTTGTTATCAACTTTAGAGGATACTTTTTTTACCTTGACACAGTTTGTCTCAAAGCACGCCTTTTAAAGTAACCCGTCTATATGAGCCACTATGTGCTAACCTACCTATTGACAAAACAATGTCACGCGCATTGTTTAAAAATTATTTTAATAATGAAATAGCGCTTTGTCGAAAACAAACTAGTTTATAAAGTAAGAAACAAGCAAATTAAGCATCGCGTGGCTCCAGGTTTTCAAATTGTACTGACATTCTTTAAATAGAACCTTACCTTACCGTAACAAACCATTACGAATACAGTAACAGTTCATTATACTCGCCGCATGATTTCATTTTAAAGCAAATTACATGTTTATTATGCAGCTGTTTTTTTTTTAAATCAGCATTGTCATAAGCAAGTACCCATCAGAATAAGACGTTGTCCAATGTGGCATAAAGCCTCTACATTGCGCCATTCTGTACTCGTACACAAGTGGTGTTGGTGATACGTTTTGATACACGAGTACTGGTTCGACTGCAAGTCCNTTATTTTGTCCAAAGTTATGCCCCTCAAAACGTTTCCTTTTATCTGGATATATAGTGCAATATTGTGACAAACAAAAACTTTGGTAAGCATCACCCGTCTCCGACGGTTTCTTGTTATATAAGTCCCTGTAAGTAATTGATTAAGGTCGAGTTTGATACTGTATGGTCTTGTGTTTGTGATTAAATATTGTATTATTGTTGTGTATTTTTGGGAAGCTGTTTTTTTGTGATCCCAGTTAAGATTGTAAACAATTGCTCATGTTTATGCATATTTCTAACAATCTATGTACCGGTACTTGGGTTTTGCCTCATTGCTGTATTATATGATAGTTGACATCGACAGTAGGTATTGTTTAAATAAAAAATCTCTATTAAAAGAGCGGCGACCCCCTTTGTTATTTGTGTTTGATGATAACAACACGTAGGTGAACATATTTGAGCAGTTTCGCAGAATTCTATATGACAGAACTTTTTTTAAATTCCATTAATGTTCTTAAAATAGTACAAAAATTGTTGGTGACTTAAACATTAAAAACAAAAATCTTAAAATTTAACTTGTGTTCTCCATTTTGTTGGTAGTTTGTGGTTTTATTAAATGTTAAATGATGTATCTCAGCTTATATAAAATCTATATGATGCCAATTTCATAGGTTAATAATTGTTTTTGCGCAATTCGAGATTTTTCAGTTTTAATGAAAAAGTACATGTTATATTGATAAAAAAAATCTATTCGATGGAAAAAAAATCAGCAAAACTGCAGGAACACCCCTTAGTAGTAACCACAAAGGCATATTTGTGAATTATAATATTGTTTTTACACCAGAAGACAATCGGAACTACATGTATTTAGAAATAGGCACTCCTACCATGGCGGGATACACAATGCATGAGTGGAATGTATTCTATATGAAGATCAAACTTATGGGATCACTGGGGGAAAAAAACGCGTCTACATAAGTATTTAACTATTTGTTACACGCATGCATAATTTAAGGTCGATCCGACAAGTAGAAATGCTCCCGAAACGCATTTAAATACAACCCATGATAAGCTGTCTGGCTTTCATTTACAGTAAATACGTTCCGGTGCCGGTATTTGATATCCAGTGCGAGCTGAAATTCGGTTGTGATTCAAGTTAAACGGTAATATTAACAACTCGTGTCGACAATATTAAATTAAATGGACATCAATGATATGTTAAACGCGTAATGGGTAGTTTAAACACTTTCGATTGTGCTGTGAGAGGTTTATAGCGGGTTTACGTAAAAAACAGCAACTTGTTTTTAACTCGAAAAACGAGGTTTCGCATTACATATCGTACAAAGACATTCAATTATGGCAAAAAAAAACATGGTTTCCCGCTTAAATGAAAAAGAATCAATAAAATAACGCAGANACGCGTCTACACCATTATTAACTTATTTGTAAGATACGTGCAACATTTAAGGCCGATCCGAAAATTAGAAATGCTCCCAAAACGCATTTGAATATGACATATGATACGCCCCTCTGGCTTGTGTTCACAGTACTTGATTTCATGGGCAGTGCGAGCTGAAATTAGCTTGTAAACGGAAAGATTAACAGCTCATGTCGACAACCTTTAATGCAATAGACACCGATGATGTGTTAAATAGGTAGCTTAAAACACGTTCGAATGTTCTGTGAGATTCAAATAACGGGATTAATGTACTTTTCCACCTTTTTACCCGAAGCATAGGATTCGCTTTAAAAAAATCTTCTTTTTTTTTAAATCCAATTACGGCCAAAAAAATGTTTCCCTGCATAAATGCCGATTCCCATGCGGACACTTTATAAAACGGCCAACTTTCAAGGCATTTTTCTTGCCTTACCTTTAGTTCAGATAGTGCAAGCCTGAATTAAAGATGAATATGTCGTCGTTCGAAAATTGCAGTTAAAAAGACTTGTCATGTTACTTCTAAGAAAATGCATCTCAAGTGAATGCCTAAATTCGCTTTTTGCATGTAGACCTTTTATCTTTTACCTTGATTTCTCTTCGAAAGCAGGCTTGCGAAAAAGACCGTCCGTGACCTCAAACTTCGTTGTATTACTGCAAACCGTGATATGCCCTTGAGCTACGTGCTGTTGTGAATGTGTTCTCTATTTACGCATTATATCAGCGTCCGTGACCATGAAGACAGCGAACCAATATCTGGCTTGCATAACCACGCGTAAATGCGTTTTATAGGAGTTGGTTTAATTATAACATCACACTATCAACTGGTTATGAAAGCATTGGTAAAACATAACATATGCAAATACTTTGCCAGACATATAGATCATGGACAAACAACCAACAATTAAATCAAACTGTTTTCAATGTAAAAAATGTACGACACTCAAGTCTTTAACAAGGGAACCGTTACCAAAGTCAAACAAGTTGCAATGCTTAAAACAAAAAATTATATTTAAACAATAAATATACTGATTTATCTTTGCTTAAAACAACAACTGTAAAAGCAGGGATGTATATTATATTCTTATATACATCCCTGGTAAAAGGTGAATTGTTTGCGGACTTCGGTGAACTAATAGTTTAACTAATTTGGAGTACGATTTAAACTTTTTTGCAAACCTTGTTTGGTTTCGTATTCGCTGATTAGTGTGGTGATCATTAGTTTGGCTTCGTGCAGCACATATTTTTTATATTTTTCTCCTGATTGATGTTAGCCAGCAGGTAGGCACAGAAAAAACTCCTGCAGGCAAACATTCAAGCCTTAAGCTGGCTGAGAACAAGATTTATGAGTACAACACACTTCTATGTGCACCTATGCACATTCAGTGTCTGTGCACATACACTAATAATTATACAGTGCATGTAAACCCCGCTCGGTCATAGAAATATTACCAGGAACACACGTCGGCTTGTTTACATACATAGCTTAAATATAAACCTTAAAGCGGGACTGTACGATTTTGTCAAATATTTATGAATTTTTATAAAATGTATTAAAAATTAGTATACATATATTTCAATATAAATTAAAATAGAAGTTAAGAAGAACATGTGTCGAAAAATGCGAAATAAGCCAGATATTTAAATCTAAAATTGAAATTGGCTTCCAGCCGAATTCGCCAGCATATATATAATACATGACCAATGTGAATCTAAATTTAGTTTTAGTGCAGATTCGTTCAGACGACACAAAGACACAATTTTGTTTCCTTACAAATACGAGTAAAAGTGTCGGCATCGGCTTTAACCAGCGCTAACTTGTCTTTGCTGCATTTTATGAAATTCGTCTTCAAAGTATAATTTTTATTGCCTATTTTGAGTCATCGTAACATAATTTAATCAATATATTAAAATTTAACACATGTAAAAATCGTACAGTCCCGCTTTAAATAANGAGTGCAACAAACTTCTATGTGCACCTATGCACATTCAGTGTCTGTGGGCATACACTTATAATTATACAGTGCATGTGAACCCCGCTCGGTCATAGAAATATTACCAGGAACACACGTCGTCTTGTTAACATACATAGCTTAAATATAAACCTTAATCAAGGACGCAAACGCGAAAACAAATTGTTTGCTTTCGACATGGCGAGACCAAAGATGAAAACATGTTTGGTTAAACGTATCAACAAACACATACGACGGCCTTCATACAGACAGGAGCAAATATAATTGGCATTCACAGACGGTCATTTAACTAGCAAATTATATAGACATTCCATTAAATTATAAAATAATTATATCCAATGCGCAGGCAGTTTTGATCTTCATGTTAAAAGTAACGTGTTTCATAGAGAATTGTCTGTAGATTGTTCAATAAATCCGTCCGTTGTTGACACGCCAAATTAGAAAAAAATATTTTTTCGTCGAAATGAAGTACTTGGTTGGCAAGACGGGTCGCATATAAAAAATAATCAGAATAAACCAAAACCTACGTCTGGACCGAAAAACACCCTTTTTCATTGATATCTATTTTTTATACAACGAACTTGATTCGATTCGACACTAATTCGATGCATTGATAAGAGAGCGATTTCTTGATATCATAGAGTTATTTATTGATAAAAAGGATTCAATTTGCATTTATGATATTAATATTTTTTTTTTATATATGAAAACATGAGTATTTGTATCAATAATTGTAATTATTGATCTAACAAGAGATTTGTTTGTCAGAAACACAATGCGCCGCTTTGAAATAAATTTTTTATTTATCATTTGGCAGGTATAGAAATTATCTCCCTGTAAAGCTTGTTTCTTCCCTTGGATTTTGTTTTTTTACCTTGAAGGATGACCTTGACCTTTCACCCCTAAAAATGTGCAGCTCCATGATATACACATACATGCCAAATATCAAGTTGCTATATTCAATATTGCAAAAGTTAGGGCCAATGTTAAAGTTTTCGGACGGACGCACAGACTAACGGACTGAAAGTTCAACTGCTATATGCCTGCCTACCGGGGGCATAAAAATATCTTTAAAATTATGATACTTTCCTACGCTAACCTACGCCACACTATAACTGTTAGTGTGTGTGATATATACAATACTTTCTTAGCTCTAATTTGTCGGCATGGGCACTTTACGAATTACCACAGAGGCGACATGAGGCAGGTAAACTTGTTTCCGAAAGTAAACAGAAAAGCCTGAGCAGAGATACAATTTCAGATATGTTTGTTATCGCACACTTTGAAATGTAGATCGTCACTTTTCGCCTTCCGAGGTTCGCGATTACGTTCAAATGGAATACCCGCTTTAAGCCAAAGCTGTGGTATGTTTCCATATACAGCTGATCTATGATATTCAGTTATTGAGCCTCGCTCTGTGAAATGAGGGTTTACTGCATGTGCGTAAAGTGTCGTCCCAGATTAGCCTGTGCAGTCCGCATAGGCTAATCAGGGACGACACCTTCCGCTATAACGACTCTTTGACAAAAATCATGTTTAGGATGAAAAGTGTCGTCCCTAATTGGCCTGTGCGGACTGCTATTCTTGGACGACANATTACTCCAATGTTTTATAAGATATCAAGTCCGACTGCACTGAAGTAAACAACGTATCAGCTGTGGGTTAAAAATGAGACGCGTTCTGGGAAAACTGGGCCTAATGAATGTGCGTTAAGAGTTATTCCAGATTTGACTTTGCAGTCCGCATCAATGTAATCTTTCATCTTGATACACACACACAATATGTAACTTTTGAGAGTATATATATATCATCATCATTTAATACAATAGGCGGAAAGTGTCGTCCCTGATAGGCATTTGCGGACTGCTTTTCTTGGACGACACTTAACGCACAGGCATTTAACCCCGTTTTGTCAGAGCGCGACTCAGCTATAGTAATCTTATACCGGATTGCCGTAGACTTTGGAAAACCCCACTAATCTATCGGTACAAACAAAGCTGACCCAGAACATCCACTCAAATAATAACGATTGATACGATAAGTGGTATTGAAAGGATTATGCATTGGTCAGATTTTTTTTGTGCCAACAGACGAAAGGATTTTTGCAACAAGAAATATCTTTCCGGGATACGTCTGTTCCCTACCAAGCTGTCGTCTGTCGAACAACATTCAAGAATCTGCTTGTGAATAGTTGCGTATCCTGCAGGAATTTCTCATCTTATTTTTAATTCTTGGTATATTTAATCGTGGTTTGCATAGTTTCGAATGGATATGTAAAGGTGTATATCGAAACACGTCAACTTATCACACAATTGTGTTATTCTTTGTCACCTGAATATACTTAGTAAGTTTAAGTTCATTATATTAACACAACGAACACAAATGTTTTTGTTTCAAACTTTTATTGCTTTAAACACAAAGTAAAAACACAATCGACATTGAGATATCTACAAGTAAAAAAGCAAAAGAACAGTAGTAGAATTACAGTATTAAATTTGGCATCAAAGATTCACACAGTTACAGGGTAAGGCTGACAATCCTTCTCAAGATAGCTCACACGTCACAAATAATACTGGACAATGGTATCAGTAAGTCATTTGGTGAAAATTATTGAACCACAAGCGAAAATTTGAAGATTTACAGCGGCGGATTGTGTAACGTGGAATATCAACAAATGACGTCATCATTGTGGATGTTCGCCGCTGTAACTGGGTGACGTCATCCCTTCACTTGCACGAGCAGCTGCTGTCGCACTTTCAATCATCGGGTCCCGTGCATCCGGAACCGCACTTGCAGGTGGCTGTAACGAACGAATAAATCAATTATTTGGTTTACAATCTTATTTAAGAAATGATTAAAGTACATGGGAACACCCTTATCCTGACCGGATTGCACGTAAAAAACATAAAATAATTAAATATATACTTATATATCCTAGTAATCTTCCTACAGTGTTTTATTCGCCGTTTTGGGCCCTTGGTATTTGGGGGAAAAAACGCGTTGTTTTGACTTTTATTGTGGAAATTGCTGGTGTTTTTGTGCTAAAAAAATACTTGAGACTCAACTTATTGACCTAGATGGTCATTTTGGGAAAAAATTACATTTTGAGATGGGGAATGGGGCCGAAATTAATTAATTTAAAAATAACGAAACAATGAGAACGTTCGTGCTTACGAAATCTTTAAAACACATTTCTGGTCAATATTGACCAGCATCAGCTTTTTAAAATGGAAGACTTCGAAGTATCGATTTTGGCCAGCAAATGTGTGTGCATTGTATGTTGTTGTTTTATTTTTGTTTACGAAAAAAACATCGTTAAAACGAAACCAAATTCTAGCATGCTAAGATATATACATATTATATATCGTAGCTGTTTGGTATTTGACATATAACATGTTTTTCCTACTGGCAATTTTCCTTCGATTGGTGTCAGTATGTCAACGATGTGCATTATACAGATAAACCTTGCACCATTCACACNAGAAATGATAAAAGTACATGGGAACACCCTTATCCTGACCGGATTGCACGTAAAAAACATCAAATATTTAAATACTAGTACATGTAGATACTTATATATCCTAATAATTTTCCTAGTGTTTTATTCACCGTTTTGGACGCTTTGGATTGGGGGAAAAACGCGTTGTTTTGACTTATATTGTGGAAATTGCTGGTGTTTTTGTGCTAAAAAAATACTTGGGACTCAAGTTATTGAGCTAGATGGTCATTTTCGGAAAAATTTACATTTTGAGATGGGGAATGGGGCCGAAATTGATCAATTAAAAAATTACGAAACAAGGAGAACGTTCGTGCTTACGAAATCTTTAAAACACATTTCTGGTCAATATTGACCAGCATTAGCTTTTTAAAATGGAAGACTTCGAAGTATCGATTTTGGCCAGCAAATGTGTGTGCATTGTTTGTTGTTGTTTTTTTTCGTTCAAGAAAAAAACATCGTTAAAACGAAATCAAATTCTAGCAAGTTTTTTTTATACCTTATATAACAGACGCCGAATATCGGCGTCTTCCCCCACATAACTAGGCCGGACTTGGAAAATTCCCACGCGCACAATTTTTTCCCTAAAGTGGAAAATCCAGCGTAAAATTTCCCCAACATAAGGGCTAAAGGCCCCCTCCCCCCACACCCAAAAAAACCCTGTCTAGAATGCTAAGATATACATATTATATATCGTAGCTGTTTGGTATTTGGCATATAACATGTTTTTACTACTGGCCATTTTCCTTCAATTTACAACAATAAGGGACCATTAAAAAGACAGCGAACAATTAAGACTAATATCACGAAGATGGTTGGGTACGGTCACATCATATTGCTACCCATGATGCAAACAGCAAATTAACGGATTGGTGTCAGTATGTCAACGATGTGCATTATACAGATAAACCTTGCACCATTCACAGTCAGTGATTTTTTGCTTTATATTTTATAGCCTGTGGTTTTTAGGCAAATAACCATACCGATATAAACCTTTATTCTTCAAATGTGTTTCCTACTTAAATATCATGTTTGCCTACTTTGAGTTTCAATGAATTTTTATCCATCCAAAGACTGAGAATGTAGACCTTCTTCAGATTGGTCAGCAATCGGAGTTTAACAAAACATTTTCACGTTTGACCAATCAGAACGAGAGTTCTTAGTCAATGTGAAATCACCAAAAGAGAGAGAACTGCATTTCCTTATTTTATCAGACTGTTGACGGAATTATCGCTGCATAACATTTCTAACCTTATTCGAGTTTATTTGAAAAGTTTAAACATGTTTTTTTGTTCGGATTTTTGGGGAAAAAAATGTTACTTTTTGCTACTAAGAAACAGCCGAATATCGGTGTTAATTTTGAACAAACAAATCACTTATTTTCTATCATACAAAAACCTTTTTTTGAAAAAAAAAGATCTAATAAAAAACAAATTTCCACGCACCTCCACATTTGCAGGACGTCTTGCAGCCACATTCGGTAGGATTGCATTTACAGCCATCGCCACACTGGCACTTGGAACAGTCGCAGTCCGCATCGCAAATGCAGTCGCCGGCTGAAAATGGCAGTGAAATAAGTATTTATTGCAATCATTCAATCAGTCACAATTTTCCTTTACAATTATAAATATTCCCCCAGAGTGTCGGTCTATCGAATTTGAACAAGTGCTGTTAAAAAACAGTCCAGATAGTACAGGCCTTTTCCTGGTGTGTCTAAGGGTCCGTTAAACGGAACCATTCCCAAAGCGAAATTGTACAAAATTCCCAAATTTACCAAAGCATTTGATTTGCTATTATTTTTTTTTATATATAATTAGCACAAGACCTGGTAGGTGATTTTTTTTTTAAAGATTTAAAGGTGCAGCCGGACGCCGTTCTGTCATTAACGAGTGCAATGCCAAAACAGTGGAAATTATAGTTTAGAAGAACTATCTAGTAAAACTTAAACTTTTGTCCCATCGTTTTTGCGACTTAAAGTGACTTAAAAAAGAAAAGAAAAAAGCTCAAGATTGTACGCCAAACAATACTGTGCATCATCACTGGACATGCCCCTTTTTGCAAACAAGAAACACGAATTAAGCAATAAAATGAACTTACTTGTAAAGCAGTTGCATGATACAGGGTCACTCATGATGAAAGAGGATTTTCTTTTTTCTATTAACGTGGACGAAGTAATATATTCAATAATCCAAGTCGCTCTGTATGTTTGACCAGTGCTAGCGGCCGTTCTTTCTTTGCACACGGACCGATTGCCATGTTTGGATTTTGCGCCAAAAGGTTCACACGGCACTGAAGCGGCCGTGTGCATCTGTTTGCTGCACACGGCGCCTTGAAGGCCGTGCGGAAAAGTTGTTATCCAGACTTTCACCTTCATCTCTTGAGCAGCCGAAATAGACAATTGAAAGATTATTTGCTACCCGAAGTCACTTACGTTTGAAAGCTATAACCAGATGAATCGACCATGGAATAACTCACATGATGTCACTTTTATAAATTATGTATTATTGTAAATATACGTTTTATTGTATACTGATTTATGGATAGCAATTAACAATCTTTATGTGTAGTGTCAAGACAAATAAAAGGACAGCTAAAAATCAGTATATAAGCGATGGTAATAGGATGTTTCTAATCTACGTATAGTTAGTGTAAGATTTGCACTATGTTTAAAGATAAAGATAAGTTTTGTAACTGCATATTACTAGTATTTATGTGCGCAATGCTAATGTTAATGAAGTGATTATGATGAAATGGCACACGAGAGATAATATGATAATTGAGAGTGTAAATCATGCTAGAAATATGGTTTGTATGGATAGAAATACATTGTAAATACTGTTATGTCGGGTTTTTAGGTAGGTTTTTTGCTACACGTCCTAATAGTGTTATGTCTTTACAATAGATAGTGTATGACCATGGCCGCGGCGTACACTTTTTTCCGGCAAGTCAAACAAATAAAAATGCAATAAAATAAGGGGTTGGGTGATGGTCTATGGCATTGCTTTACATTTAACTGGCTTTTTTTTCGTAACCACTAGTAACACTTGTGAAGTGTTCTTTAGTTCTATATTGATANTTTCTTTGAGTGCATGTGTATCAATCAATTATGTAAATAATAAAGTACCAATTACATGGTCCCATTTTCTACAATAGTTTCAAGGTGATGTATACCTTACGTACGGTTTTACATGATTAACTTAAGCTCACCAGATCTAAACCTCGCGGAGGTTTTGAGTTAAAATATGAGTTCTAAATGAAGATTATATGTTTAATAATCACAACATAAATACTATTGTATGCAACAAATAAATAAACTTTCCAAAAATAATACGAATCAACAAAACACGCGGCTTAAGTTAATCAGACTTAAGTATATTTTTTTTAAATCGGAGCCAGGCGCACAAACAAATAAGTTGGGTCTTTTTGAACACTATTGCGAATCGAATTCAATGAACCAGATCGTCTTCTATATTGCAGTTGTTACTTTTTTTCCTTTCAAAACATGTTTGACATTAAAAAATACGACATATTAAACGTGCGCTACTTTGCTGTACTAAATATCTATTTTCGCAAATAACACGCACATAATCATCATCATAAAGTACCCTGTCCGACTGCTTGTTGAACGAGCGTTAATTGTATCATCGTTGTATTAAGCAAAGAGGGAAATATATGGGCGGTGTAGCAATGTTTGCACATATTACCGTGTGATGATCAACCTGCCAGTATTTCGTGGGTTTTGATCAATAAAAGTAACAGATTTATATTTTTCTTCGCGAAACAAACATATTATATAATTAATTAATTGTCCACTAGCAAACTTTCAGTACACTTTTATAAATTCATACACAGAACTTCTTATTTGTATGGGTCTATGTATAATTCACATTTTCTATACATGTTTTTAAAGCCACATCCAGGCTAAATATAAATATGATGATAAAAATAGCGTTGTGTATGTTATTTATGCATATTGAATTACACTGGATAATACGAAAACGGTTGTTTAAAAATAATATCGATTGTTGTCTTCTTTGAACGTGATCATCGTTCTGGAAAAATTGGGCTTTATGCATGTGCGTAAAGTGTTGTACAAGATTAGCCTTTGAAGTCTGCACAGACTAATCAGGGACGACACTTTCCGCTTTTATGGCATTTCTTGTTTAAATTAAGTATCTTCCAAACAAAAATCTAGTTTAGGCGGAAAGTGTCGTCCCTGATTAGCATGTGCGGACTGCACAGGCTAATCTGGGACGATACTTTACGCACATGCATTAAGACCAGTTTTCCCAGAATGCGGCTCAAGTAGTCATGCCCTCTCAAAACAGCCTAATAAGGTCTTGACGACCTTACACTACACTTATTTGACAATGGAAAATTACCGCATATCTGAAGACGGTTGTGAATAGTTTAATCATGAGTGACACAGGAGTGTCACAAATCAGCCAAGGCCTGTCATTATTACTGTAGCTATATCCGTGTTTGTGAAAATTACGTTTGTAAGTACGGTACGTAGCTAGTGGCTTGGATGAGGTTTTGTAGATGTAATAAGTTTTCCAAAAATAAAAACAAAATATTCATCAAGTATTATTATTTATTAAATTTTCTCATGCAACAAAAGTAATTCGACATGTTACATTATAAATCATTGTAACTGACAAGTCGCCATATAAGCATTCGCTCCGCCAAGATTGTTTTTCAACATAAAACGCTCATTCCGTTACAACAACAATCTTTGTTTATCGGACCAAGGTATCTGATCCTTAGTCTGGATTACCTGCCCCTGTCACTTTGTGTTACTACTAAAATATTATAGAACGACGGGAACCAGAATATCTGATCCGTTGATCCGTTAGTTTGATTGACAGCTGGTCAATTAAATAGCTCCCGAATATCAATCAAAATCACTGTCTATAGCAGTGTACCTTTATATTGAAACAATGAAAATTATACATGAAATAAACTAATTAAACGTTGAGTCCTGTTTTTTAATGTCTCAAATTTAGTCGTGTTCATAAATCTCTCTTCCAACCACCAACAACCGCCCATCGAAGAGGAAACATTGTATAGGGTGGATACGCCCCTAGTCGCGTGCGTTATATTTGTCGTACCGTTACTGATGATCGGAGATAGTGGCTGTCAACGTAAAACGCGGGGAATGTTACGTACTTAACTAATGGCGACGAAGACTTGCGTTGTAAAATGAAGTCATTTCTAATGTTACTTGACTTTGAGTACAGTAAGTTATTCCAATGTTTTGATTCAGTTAAATATATACCGTCTCTGTTAAAACCGTACAATTAATAGAACATTGATACAGTTGTAAATAAATATGACGAAATATTTGGGGACCTCGCTCACATATTGCCACCAGTTTTTGTAAGACCCAAAGATTGGAATCCCGAACTGAATCTGCCACACAAATGTGTTATGGAGTAATGAATACTTATAGTATACTTCGGTTTTTATAGTCTCAAAATGACAATAATTGATCGTTTTATTAAATGGATTTATTTATATAAGAAAACTTATTTTATTAAAAATTGTGACTTTTGTTACGTACTAATCTCTTTAAAGATTTTCCTTTTTAAATGAGCCTATGTGTCAAAATCGTCGGCAAGGTTTATCACGTTGTCTGTAAGAGACACATTAATTATTATTTTCTCGTCAGTGTAAATAAAGTACAGTTTCTATTTGCAGCAAAAAAAACGTCTTATTTACTGTAATATATCATGTTTTCGAACAAGTTCACTCGTATTTTTTGTGGAACAAAACTCGTGTGTCGTAGGAGCTAATTTCCCAACAGGGCGCTTGTCTTGTGTACGTGAAGGAGTTTTCTGCTGCACGGCAGAACATTATTCGCGACTGAATTAAACTTAAGGTATAAGCACTCTAATACGACATTTTAATTTTCTGTTCGTTCTTCGCATTTTTCTTAGTGTTATGGTATTTTGCATTTACAACTTTCACTCTTATTTATTCAAATATTTTACAAACAACACTTTTTTAGTATGCATATATAGATAAATACATAATATATACAAATATGATAGTTTATAACGTGTTAGAAAAGGAATAAAGAAAATATAAACAAACAAGTGATGTCATCATACCTTGAAAAACCAGAAAAATTACCATCTCTAGTCTTAAGTCTTTTTTTTAAATAAATATTTAAAAAAAATGGCAGTTGGTAATTAAACTCTTTGAACATAGAAATTATCTACAATGTATGTTGGAATGAACAAGAGATGTGTTTGTCAGAAACACAATGCCCCCTTCAGCGCCGCTTTGAAATAAAATTTCCATTTATCATTTGGCAGATATAGAAATTATCTCCCTTTAAAGCTTGTCACTTCCCGTGGATTTCGTTTTTTGACCTTTGACCTTTCACCACTCAAAATGTGCAGTTCCATGAGATACACATGCATGCCAAATATCAAGTTGCTATCTTCAATATTGCAAAAGTTATGGCCAAAGTTTTCGGACGGACGCACGGACTGACAGACGGACTAACAGACAGTTCAACTGCTATATGCCACCCTACCGGGGACATAAAAATAGAAACAAATGGGGGTCATCGGTGAAGATAAAAAGTTGTTGCTTCACAATCAAGGGTACCAACGTTTGCCAGAAACGCCATACTGAATTTGAGACTTTTTACATGTGAGCATATTGAGGAGTTCAAATTTTCAAAAATAGAAAAAAAAATGAGTAAAAGCTTATAATAAACATACATACATACATTTGTACATACATACACACATACATACATACATCTCATCTCATGCGTGACATGGAACCTACCCAGTGCAGTAAAGAATTGCTACCTAGTTTGAAATTCCAAATGAAATGCATTCTTCAATATATAAAAGATTTGAATATTCCTCTCCTTATCTTCCACAGGATTATATGCGAGACAAACCACCACCCCGTTCTCATGTTAAAATTGCATGCTTCTTATAATCTCATCCAGTTCCTTCATTTTCTAGCACTTTAATTCATTATTACATTAACATTCTATCATCAATACCCTTCCGATCATTTTCAGCACAGCCTTCTTCGATCATCCGTAGTTCCACCTCCATAACTATACGTCTCCGTATATCCTGTCGGATAGCATCAGGCTTATCCACCACTCCGTTCTCATTTCTACATTGCGCATTTATTTTCAAAAAATCCAGCCGTACCATCTCCAGCTCCATCCTTTTCTTGCTGAACCGCAACATCGGCTCTGGGGACGCAACTATAGCCATCCGTATCTTCGGCAATCTGAGAATTACCCTCGGACCTTCCACCATCATGTCCGTGATATCTACTATCCATTTACTTTGCTGCTTGTCCTGTAAATCAATGGCTGCCATTTAATTTCTTTCCGGAATCACGTAATATGACAGTTGTTTGGTGGCAATAGCAGTCCTAAGTTCTCTTAGTCCGTTATGCAGCCAGTGAAAACAACTCTGAGCATCAAACTTGTTTTGTGGGTTACTCTCAGCTTGCCACAATACTATATTTTTCATCATTTATGATGTTATTTCTTTCTTAAAAGGCCTTAACACATCTTTGACGATCATTTTTGGGATAAAACTTACAAAAAAGGAAGATGCAATCTTTAAGTTTACAATTGGGATGTAACTAAGCATGATGTATTTTTGGCAGGGTGTGTCGCCCACAGTGCCTGCTGCAAGAAAATTATGGCAAGAAATCTAGGTCAAAACCCATCCTAGTCAGCTAAGCGTACCCCAATTAAACACTCAAATATCTAAGGTGAAACAAAATGATTTTTTAATGGTGTACATGTATGTTATAAATGAATGTTACAAATGAATGTATGTCCGTAAAAGTGTACCCATCACAAAAAAGTAAACAACCTTTTAGCGACCGACCAGTCACCCATGAGTCATGAAGTCTTGAAAATTACCGCAATGAGCGTTGACTTTATCCTTGTTGTATTTATTAGAGGTAATTATATGTATAACCACGTGAAGTTCGACCTGTCTGTATTTCATTGCTTGTCACCAATAAAAGTAGATTTAGATTTTTCTTCAAGAAAAAAACATGATATAATTTATTTTAATTGTCCACCAGAAAAACGTGCAACACACCTCATAAAATCATTTAAAAACTAATTATTTTTATAGGTCTATACATAGAGGATATTTGTTGGAATCGGTAGAATATCGATTTTATTTCACGAGTGATCATAGAAAAAAAACTTTTTCTATGATCACGAGTGAATAAAAATCGATATTCTACCGATTCCAACAAATTTTCTTTTATTTTATGCTTTTTTTTACCGTTTATTTACATTGTAAAAGAGTTTAACTCGAGAATTTCGTTGGAATTATGACGTCATTTCGTCCAAAAATTGTTTGAACAGTGAAATATCATTTTTATTTCACTGATATTTCTTTATAAACCACCGGAAAGCATATAACAAAATAGCGTTTGTGTATGTCATTTATTTATATTCAATTACACTACGAAAACGGTTGTTTTAAAATAATATCGGTAGTCTTCTTCTTTTAAAGTGAGCCTCGTTCTGGAAAAAAAATGGGCTTAACGCTTGTGCGTAAAGTGTCGTCCAATATTTGCCTGTGAAGTCTGCACAGGCTAATCAGAGACGAAACTTTCTGCTTTTATGGAATTTCTTGTTTAAATGATTTATTTTCCAAACGAACATCTAGTTTAGGCGGACTGCAAAGGCAAATCTGGGACGATACTTTACGCACATGCATTAAGACCAGTTTTCCCAGAACGCCGCTCAAGTAGTCATGCGCTTTAAAAGCCTTTTAGATGCCCTATAAGGTCGTGGCGACCTTAAACTCACTTCACTTATTTGACGATGGAAAATTACCACTATACCAGTAGTAGGTAGTAAATAGTTCAATCATAAGTGAAACAGGAGTGTCACAAACCGACCAAGGTCTTTCATAATAACTGAAGGCCTGACAAAATGGCTACGTATTTAAGTTCGTAGCTAGGCCTTTAATGAGGTGAGGTAGATCTTATGCATTTTCCAGAAATAATAACAACATATTCATCAAGTATTATTATTTATTAAATTTATGTCTCATGCAACGAAAGTAATTCGACATGTCACATACTAACTCATTACAAATTACCAGTCGCCAAATAAGCAAGCGTTCCGCCCATATAGTTTTCATNCATTACAAATTACCAGTCGCCAAATAAGCAAGCGTTCCTCCCATATAGTTTTCATGCATAAAACGCTCATTCCGTTACTTCGACAGTTTATTTGTCGGACCATGTTGCGGCGATAACGAGAATAACCATAGACCTATCAATAAAGATTCGTGTACTCGCGAGTTCTCTTTGATTCTTCGGTTTAGACAGGGATGTATATTAGATAAATATAATCCCTGGTGTAGATCATAGATCTTTGTACCAACCATACACACAATTATCACCACATAAATAGTATTATAAACTGATAAGACATTGTCAGAAAGTTTTGGACACACGTGCTGCAGTCGGAGTTTGTAGACATTCATAAAGTTCAACGTGTGCTTTATTATTCACCGAATCTACGTGCTATGTTTATTTGATAAATTTGACTACTTTATAGGTACAGGACCATACGAAGAAGTCTGTTTACCGAAACGGCCTTGATTGGGGTCACCTTCACGACCAGTTTTTATATAACTCCCATTTATTACAAGTCCCACTGTACTGAAGTAAACAACGTATAAGCTGCAAGGGCAGCGGGTTAAACATGAGTCGCGTTCTGAGAAAACGGAGCTTAATTCATGTGTGTAAACTGTCGTCCCAGATTAGCATGTGCAGTCTGTGCGGGTTTATCAGGGACGACACTTTCCTCATAGACTGGATTTTCGCTAAGAAAGGACTTCTTTTAAACGGAAAATACCAAATAAAAAGTGAAAAGTGTCGTCCCTGATCAGCCTGTGCGGACTGCAAACAATGGCTATCTGTATATGTATCACCCTTAAGAAGTATCAGTATTGCGATGGTATTTACTTGTTTTATAAGCCTTCTCATGTTCACATAAATTATTTACTTTTAATATAATCAATGTAATCTGATTGCCCCATCAAACAAACATGCTGATATCGCGTGTTTACCAGAGTTAAGCGTATAAAATTCACTAAAATATGAATATGCGCGAGGAAAAATAAATGATACTAATTAACAAGATAAACATATACGGTGTCATCTTTTTAACGAGACACTGCGAAAGTTTCGAACGAACGTTTTTCGTTTTCATCTTTATCACGTTTTTCTTGTCAAGGGCATGTTTAGTAAACACGGTATTACAATATGAGACATATTATCTTTTTGTTATCATCTTTAGATGATACTTTTTTACCTTGACACAGTTTGTCTAAAAGCACGCCTTTTAAAGTAACCCGTCTATATGAGCCACTATGTGCTAACCTACCTATTGACAGAACAATGTCACACGCATTGTTTTAAAAATATTTTAATAATGAAATTGCGCTTTGTCGAAAACAAACTAGTTTATAAAGTAAGAAACAAGCAAATTAAGCATCGCGTGGCTCCAGGTTTTCAAATTGTACTAACATTTCTGTAAATAGAACCTTACCTTACCGTAACAAACCATTACGAATACAGTAACAGTTCATTATACTCGCCGCATGATTTCATTTTAAAGCAAATGACATGTTTATAATGCAGCTGTTTTTTTTAATCAAAATTGTCAAAAGCAAGTACCCATCAGAATAAGACGTTGTCCAATGTGGCATAAAGCCTCTGCATTGCGCCATTCTGTACTCGTACACAAGTGGTGTTGGTGATACGTTTTGATACACGAGTACTGGTTTAACTGCAAGTTCAAGTTCAAACGGGCGAGAGGGAAGTAGGGAAGTGGTTATTACCTTTAACAATTCAAGGCTTTATCTCAAGTATTGTTTGAACTTCGAGAGGGTCATATTTGGTACAATGATTTACAACATTTAGTTATAATGCTCCCCCAAATGTTTTGGGTGGAGCATATAGTCGCCGCTTCGTCTGTCCGTCCGTGCGTGCGTCCGTGCGTGCGTCCGTCTGGATTTTTGTCCGGGCTATTTCTCAGCAACTAATGACCGGAATTCAATGAAACTGTATGGGAAGCTTCACTACCAAGAGGAGATGTGCATATTATCAGCGGGTTCTGGTCGGATGATTTTTCATAGAGTTATGGCCCTTTGAAATTTCCCATTAACTGTACATATAGTGCAATTCATGTCCGGGCTATTTCTCAGCAACTAATGACCGGAATTCAATGAAACTTTATGGAAAGCTTCACTACTAAGAGGAGATGTGCATATTATCAGCCAGTTCTGGTCGGATGATTTTTCACAGAGTTATGGCCCTTTGAAATTTTCCATTAACTGTACATATATTGCAATTCTTGGCCGGGCTATTTCTCAGCAACTAATGACCGGAATTCAATGAAACTTTATGGAAAGCTTCACTACCAAGAGGAGATGTGCATATTATCAGCCAGTTCTGNGTTAAAGTTTTCGGACGGACGCACAGGCTGACGGACTGACAGTTCAACTGCTTTATGCCACCCTACCGGGGGCATAAAAATATCTTTAAAATTATGATACTTTCCTACGCTAACCTACGCCACACTATAACTGTTAGTGTGTGTGATATATACAATACTTTCTTAGCTCTAATTTGTCGGCATGGGCACTTTACGAAGTACCACAGAGGCGACATGAGGCAGGGAAACTTGTTTCCGAAAGTAAACAGAAAAGCCTGAGCAGAGATGAAATTTCAGATATGTTTGTTATCGCACACTTTGAAATGTAGATCGTCACTTTTCGCCTTCCGAGATTCGCGATTACGTGCAAATGGAATACCCGCTTTAAGCCAAGGCTGTGGTATGTTTCCATATACAGCTGATCTATGATATACAGTTATTGAGCCTCGCTCTGTGAAATGAGGGTTTACTGCATGTGCGTAAAGTGACGTCCCAGATTAGCCTGTGCAGTCCGCACAGGCTAATCATGGACGACACCTTCCGCTATAACGACTCCTCGACAAAAATCATGTTTAGGCGGAAAGTGTCGTCCCTGATAGGCCTGTGCGGACTGCTATTCTTGGACGACACTTAACGCACAGGCATTTAACCCCGTTTTGTCAGAGTGCGACTCAGCTATAGTAATCTTATACCGATTGCCGTAGACTTTGGAAAACCCCACTAATCTATCGGTACAAACAAAGCTGACCCAGAACATCCACCAATATATGTATCCCTGAAAAGCGACCTTTTGGAAAAACCGACCAATCTACTGGTACAAATAAAGCTGACCCATTTATAATCCTTTCAAAATCACACACCGTATCAACCGTTATTATTTAAAGTAAGCAATCAATGGTTGATATAATGGTCAAGCGTTGTTTGTACCGGGGTGATAAGTGGGGTATTCTAAATTCGTGCGAATTCCGGAATCAGTCTATTGTAGTTTCATTCAAATAATAACGATTGATTCGATAAATGGTATTGAAAGTATTATGCATTGGTCAGATTTGTTTGTGCCAACATATGAAAGGATTTTTGCAACAGGAAATATCATTCCGGGATACGTCTGTTCCCTACCAAGCTGTTGTCTGTCGAACAACATTCAAGAATCTGCTTGTGAATTGTTGTGTATCCTGCAGGAATTTCTCATCTTTTTTTAATTCTTGATATATTCAATCATGGTTTGCATAGTTTCGAGTGGATATGTAAAGGTGTTTATCGAAACACGTCAACTTATCACACAATTGTGTTATTCTTTGTCACCTGAATATAATTAGTAAGTTTAAGTTCATTATATTAACACAACGAACACAAATGTTATTGTTTCAAACTTTTATTGCTTTAAACACAAAGTAAAAACACAATCGACATTGAGATATCTACAAGTGAAAAAGCAAAAGAACAGTAGTAGAATTACAGTATTAAATTTGGCATCAAAGATTCACACAGTTACAGGGTAAGGCTGACAATCCTTCTCAAGATAGCTCACACGTCACAAATAATACTGGACAATGGTATCAGTAAGTCATTTGGTGAAAATTATTGAACCACAAGCGAAAATTTGAAGATTTACAGCGGCGGATTGTGTAACGTGGAATATCAACAAATGACGTCATCATTGTGGATGTTCGCCGCTGTAACTGGGTGACGTCATCCCTTCACTTGCACGAGCAGCTGCTGTCGCACTTTCAATCATCGGGTCCCGTGCATCCGGAACCGCACTTGCAGGTGGCTGTAACGAACGAATAAATCAATTATTTGGTTTACAATCTTATTTAAGAAATGATTAAAGTACATGGGAACACCCTTATCCTGACCGGATTGCACGTAAAAAACATAAAATAATTAAATATATACTTATATATCCTAGTAATCTTCCTACAGTGTTTTATTCGCCGTTTTGGGCCCTTGGTATTTGGGGGAAAAAACGCGTTGTTTTGACTTTTATTGTGGAAATTGCTGGTGTTTTTGTGCTAAAAAAATACTTGAGACTCAACTTATTGACCTAGATGGTCATTTTGGGAAAAAATTACATTTTGAGATGGGGAATGGGGCCGAAATTAATTAATTTAAAAATAACGAAACAATGAGAACGTTCGTGCTTACGAAATCTTTAAAACACATTTCTGGTCAATATTGACCAGCATCAGCTTTTTAAAATGGAAGACTTCGAAGTATCGATTTTGGCCAGCAAATGTGTGTGCATTGTATGTTGTTGTTTTATTTTTGTTTACGAAAAAAACATCGTTAAAACGAAACCAAATTCTAGCATGCTAAGATATATACATATTATATATCGTAGCTGTTTGGTATTTGACATATAACATGTTTTTCCTACTGGCAATTTTCCTTCGATTGGTGTCAGTATGTCAACGATGTGCATTATACAGATAAACCTTGCACCATTCACACTCAGTGATTTTTTGCTTTATATTTTATAGCCTGTGGTTTTTAGGATTGGGGGGGGGGAATAGCGCGATACCATGAAATTCGGAAAATGAAGTATTATTATATAATAATATGATTATAAATAATAGAATTAAATTTATTTATAAGTGAATGAAAATCACAAAAAAATATATCAAATATTTTTATTTTCCTAAAATATATTAATTACAACTGTCCCAACTTTTTTCTTTTTACCAAACTGACATAACCAAGAGACTTAAAAGAGTGCTTTCAATAATAAGGCAAATAACCATACCGGTATTAACCTGTATTCTTTTTTTTTGCAACTTCAAATGTGTTTCCTACTTAAATATCATGTTTGCCTACTTTTAGTTTCAATGAATTTTTATCCATCCAAAGACTGAGAATGTAGCCCTTCTTCAGATTGGTCAACAATCGGAGTATTACAAAACATTTTCACATTTGACCAATCAGAACGAGAGTTCTTAGTCAATGTGAAATCACCAAAAGAGAGAGAACTGCATTTCCTTATTTTATCATACTTTTGACAGAATTATCTCTGCATAACATTTCTAACCTTATTCGAGTTAATTTGAAAAGTTTGGACATGTTTTTTGTTCGGGTTTTTGGGGAAAAAATGTTACTTTTTGCTACTGAGAAACAGCCGAATATCGGTGGTAATTTTTCTATCATACAAACACCATTTTGTGATAAAAAAAGGATCTTATAAAAACAAATTTCCACGCACCTCCACATTTGCACGACGTCTTGCAGCCACATTCGGTAGGATTGCATTTACAGCCATCGCCACACTGGCACTTGGAACAGTCGCAGTCCGCATCGCAAATGCATTCGCCGGCTGAAAATGGCAGTGAAATAAGTATTTATTGCAATCATTCAATCAGTCAAATGGAACCATTCCCAAAGCGAAATTGTACAAAATTCCCAAATTTACCAAAGCATTTGATTTGCTGTTATTTTATTTTTTATATAATTAGCACAAGACCTGGTAGGCGATTTTTTTTAAGATTTAAAGGTGCAACCGGAAGCCGTTCTGTCATTAACGAGTGCAATGCCAAAACAGTGGAAATTATAGTTTAGAAAAACTATCAGGTAAAGCTTAAACTTTTGTCCCATCGTTTTTGCGACTTAAAGTGACTTAAAAAAAGAAAAGAAAAAAAGCTCAAGATTGTACACCAAACAATACTGCATCATCACTGGACATGCCCCTTTTTGCAAACAAGAAACACGAATTAAAGCAATAAAATGAACTTACTTGTAAAGCAGTTGCATGGCACAGGGTCACTCATGACGAAAGAGGATTTTCTTGTTCTCTGAACGTGGACGAAGTAATGTATTCATTTTTTTTTTTAATCAGAGTTTATTTACAGGTCCTACCGGCCTCTTCACGAGGTCTTTATGGTCCGACCTGCCCCTGTGACCTTTCAGGGGATAAAAGTNTACCCGAAGTCACTTACGTTTGAAAGCTATAACCAGATGAATCGACCATGGAATAACTCACATGATGTCACTTTCATAAATTATGTATTATTGTAAATATACGTATTATTGTATACTGATTTATGGATAGCAATTAACGATCTGTATGTGTAGTGTCAAGACAAATAAAAGGACAGCTAAAAATCGGTATATAAGCGATGGTAATAGGATGTTTCTAATCTAAGTATAGTTAGTGTAAGATTTGCTCTATGTTTAAAGATAAAGATAAGTTTTGTAACTGCATATTACTAGTATTTATGTGCGCAATGCTAATGTTAATGAAGTGATAATGATGAAATGCATAATAGAGATAATATGATAATTGAGAGTGTAAATCATGCTAGAAATATGGTTTGTATGGATAGAAATACTTTGTAAATACTGTTATGTCGGGTTTAAAGGTAGGTTTTTTGCTACACGTCCTAATAGTGTTATATCTTTACAATAGATAGTGTATGACCATGGCCGCGGCGTACACTTTTTTTCCGGCAAGTCAAACCACTAGTAACACTTGTGTAGTGTTCTTTAGTTCTATATTGATAGCAGCTTTAATCAGTGACACATTTGTTCACTGCTTTAATTAAAGGGACCTTTGCACGTTTTGGTTAATTGACAAAAATGACAACAAAATCCATTATGTGCATCTTTTGACGATTTTAAAACGCGAAACGATTGAATAATTTAAAGAGTTATGTTATAGATTAATGAGCAACGCGAGACTCTCGATGCTGGCTCTGTACCTTGGTATCGACGTGG
>VMBQ01009011.1:0-15039 GCA_007657795.1 Dreissena rostriformis
CAGCTCCCTTCCAAAATTAGACTGTTTACTCGTCGCCCATATATATCAAGTATCATGCACTATAAACCAAATAATATGAAAAATACGAGAGAGTATGCGATAGACAAGAGAAAAAAAACGCCACCGTTGGTTTTATCTTTGCATTTGATTTGGTTTGCATTCATAAATTTAGAATTTCCTAACTTATTCATTTAACACTCCTGCCATATAGCGGGCACCATGCACTGTTTACACTTCACTACGGGAAAGGATCATCTACATTACAGTAGGGAAAACAACAACAACAAATACCGTCACCATTCTTTTTTTTTCTTTTTGTCATGTTGGGTGGGTCATGTCAACAGAGCCAGAATGCACGGACGAGATGGTATTTCGCCAGGCGCGCTCTTCTATCCCAGCCGACACGCCCTACCCAACATGTTTTAGTATTGTACATATGGGAAAAATTGTTTACTAATCATATTTAATTACACCATTATTTACACCTATAGGGGTTGCGCTGTGGGTAAGTACGATTTGTCCACGTGCGCACTTACTGCGTCTTCCGATACTGCGTGGAGGTATGTTGTTTGTGTGCTTTTCCCCTACCTTCGTAGTCGTAGCTGATTACAGCTTAAAAGAAGGAAAAAGAGGGTCTCCCGGAACCCTGCATTTTGTTATCTAGAGCGATATTTGATTTTAAAAGCGGAAGAGCTTATCCATAGTGGTCAAAGGGGCCGATCGTACATATGTATTGGGGGGGGGGACGTACCCTTCCGTCGTTTTAGTATTTTTATTCTTTATCTATTTATTTATTGATGTTATTTTCCTATATATATTATAGCTCAGTTAAACTTCAATGTCTATTGAATTTAAGCCTCTCGCCGTGAAAAGGGGGTTTAATGCATGTGCGTAAAGGGTCGTTCTAGATTAGCTTGTGCAGTCCGCCCAGGCAAATCATTGACGAAACTTTCCGCTTAATCTGGATTTTCGTCAAGAAGGGTCTTCCTTTAAACGAAAACTACCATAAAAACGGAAAGTGTCGCCCCTAATTAAACCCCCTTTTCACAGAGCGAGGCTCATTTACAAGTTGGATGTATCATCGAGGCTTACACCGTTGACTTGTGTTGTCTACAAAAAAACAAGCCAGTAACTTAAAACGAGGGAAAAAATCAACAAGTCCAGGCACTGAATTAATCAACGCTGCAGTTAACACCACTTATCATTTTACTAATATGTCAGCTTGGTACACTTTTCAATGCTCGCATTTGAGCCTCGTCATGTGGCTAATGGGTCTTATGCCATATGCATCCGCACAGTTTGTTTAGGAGATATACAGTCCGCTCATGAGACCACGAAACCTTGCGTGACTTTATGGCGGACAGGGTAACTTCTGACCAGACTGCGCGATTTTAGCTAAACTAAAAAAATACTTATAATTGCCAGTTCCTGGTAACACATTTGCGGGCCTTGAAGTTGAATACCAACAAACGCTCTAAACCCTAAGAGGGTTTGCCCATGTGGATTATTTTTTCGCGAGTTTCGTGTGGTCTTTAACAATGAAGATAAATATATTCTTGCGTATCTCTGTGTAAAAACAACATGTAAACCCTACCAGATCTGTTCGATTAACAAACCATTAGCGACCATTACAGAGTTAATGTTGTCGTTTATTACTACCCAATGGCAATCAAAGTGTTTAAGTATACAGAACGGAATCGCTGCTTCTAGAATGAATTCATATATTTAGTGAATTTCCTCCCCAACTTGTGAAAAATGGTCATCTCATTGGTGCTTGGTCGTCTGATGGCAATATTCTTAATAGAGACGTTTGACTCCAAGATCCACAGAATTTACAGTGAGCGTGACCCGGAGTCGCTGTAGTAGTCATTGGTTAATCATACGTTTTTACAAGGAATGGTAAAACCAAACTGATTATGTACAAGGTTTTTTTTTTAACAAAACTGTATTTGCTTGTATTTCAAACACAGATATTTTATTCATTGTCCTGCTTATACACAAGGAATGGTAAATCCAAACTAATTATGCTCAAGGTTTGTTTTTGAACAATACTGTATATGCATATACTTGCATTTTAAACACAGATATTTTAATGATTGTCTTGTCAGTANTTTGCGGGCCTTGAAGTTGAATACCAACAAACGCTCTTAACCCTAAGAGGTTTTGCCCATGTGGATTATTTTTTCGCGAGTTTCGTGTAGTCTTTAACAATGAAGATAAATATATTCTTGCGTATCTCTGTGTAAAAACAACATGTGAACCCTACCAGATCTGTTCGATTAACAAACCATTAGCGACCATTACAGAGTTAATGTTATCGTTTATTACTACCCAATGGCAATCAAAGTGTTTAAGTATACAGAACGGAATCACTGCTTCTAGAATGAATTCATATATTTAGTGAATTTCCTCCCCAACTTGTGAAAAATGGTCATCTCATTGGTGCTTGGTCGTCTGATGGCAATATTCTTAATAGAGACGTTTGACTCCAAGATCCACAGAATTTACAGTGAGCGTGACCCGGAGTCGCTGTAGTAGTCATTGGTTAATCATACGTTTATTACAATGAATGGTAAAACCAAACTGATTATGTACAAGGTTTGTTTTTTTAACAAGACTGTATATGCATATGCTTGTATTTCAAACACAGATATTTTATTCATTGTCCTGCTTATACACAAGGAATGGTAAATCCAAACTAATTATGCTCAAGGTTTGTTTTTGAAACAATACTGTATATGCATATACTTGCATTTTAAACACAGATATTTTAATGATTGTCTTGTCAGTATTATGGACATTTACGCAGTGTTTTTCTCATATTGTTTTCGTTATATGTGTCCGTGTGTTGTCTTAGCTATGCATCAACAATTTTCATTGTTAAAACTATTCTTGCTTTCCATGCACGTTTTACCCTTGTTGAGTTTGCACTAATTATCTTTAGACACTAGAGTGTATTATCACGCTGATCACGTTTCCTATTGAAATAAGATGTATCAACTAACACTCCTATGATATAAAACGATTCAACTGAAGATAGTGGAATAGTTTTACTTTGAACACTAGAAGCGTTTGCACTAATACGTTTTATGCTACATAGTGTAAATTTAATTGGGTAATGTCGAACGAACGTTTACAAACACGTGAATAATTAGATATAATAATTTGAGAATTTTTATGTCATTTGAAATACGGACAGAACAACCAGTACTGACGCAAATTAGTGTTGCGGCTCAATTAAAAATTCATTACATCTGGAATCACATCGTCAAAGTAATTAAAAAAAAAGGTTGTTTCAAGATATGAATTATATTTCTGGTTTAAGAAGCTTAGTTGATGATGAATAATAATTAATTACTATATAATGAAATAATTTGCCTTAAATTCCATTCAAATGCGTGTAATTAATACAAAACAAAAATCGTTTCGATTTGTTCGATTGTATATGTTTCTTTGTTGTGGTTGTTTTTTTTTGTGTGTGTTTTTTTTTCATGTTGTTTAGTCATTATGTTACAAAACGATATGTTATTATTCGTATTCACATGACAGAAAATAATTTGTATATTTGAGTATAAAGACGATGTACTGTTGTATAGGTCTAAATAAACTGTCTGTCTGTCTGTCTGTCTGTCTGTCTGTCTGTCTGTCTGTCTGTCTGTCTGTCTGTCTGTCTGTCTGTCTGTCTGTCTGTCTGTCTGTCNACAACAACAACAACAACAACAACAACAACAACAACAACAACAACAACAACAACAACAACAACAACAACAACAACAACAACAACAACAACAACAACAACAACAACAACAACAACAACAACAACAACAACAACAACAACAACAACAACAACAACAACAACAACAACAACAACAACAACAACAACAACAACAACAACAACAACAACAACAACAACAACAACAACAACAACAACAACAACAACAACAACAACAACAACAACAACAACAACAACAACAACAACAACAACAACAACAACAACAACAACAACAACAACAACAACAACAACAACAACAACAACAACAACAACAACAACAACAACAACAACAACAACAACAACAACAACAACAACAACAACAACAACAACAACAACAACAACAACAACAACAACAACAACAACAACAACAACAACAACAACAACAACAACAACAACAACAACAACAACAACAACAACAACAACAACAACAACAACAACAACAACAACAACAACAACAACAACAACAACAACAACAACAACAACAACAACAACAACAACAACAACAACAACAACAACAACAACAACAACAACAACAACAACAACAACAACAACAACAACAACAACAACAACAACAACAACAACAACAACAACAACAACAACAACAACAACAACAACAACAACAACAACAACAACAACAACAACAACAACAACAACAACAACAACAACAACAACAACAACAACAACAACAACAACAACAACAACAACAACAACAACAACAACAACAACAACAACAACAACAACAACAACAACAACAACAACAACAACAACAACAACAACAACAACAACAACAACAACAACAACAACAACAACAACAACAACAACAACAACAACAACAACAACAACAACAACAACAACAACAACAACAACAACAACAACAACAACAACAACAACAACAACAACAACAACAACAACAACAACAACAACAACAACAACAACAACAACAACAACAACAACAACAACAACAACAACAACAACAACAACAACAACAACAACAACAACAACAACAACAACAACAACAACAACAACAACAACAACAACAACAACAACAACAACAACAACAACAACAACAACAACAACAACAACAACAACAACAACAACAACAACAACAACAACAACAACAACAACAACAACAACAACAACAACAACAACAACAACAACAACAACAACAACAACAACAACAACAACAACAACAACAACAACAACAACAACAACAACAACAACAACAACAACAACAACAACAACAACAACAACAACAACAACAACAACAACAACAACAACAACAACAACAACAACAACAACAACAACAACAACAACAACAACAACAACAACAACAACAACAACAACAACAACAACAACAACAACAACAACAACAACAACAACAACAACAACAACAACAACAACAACAACAACAACAACAACAACAACAACAACAACAACAACAACAACAACAACAACAACAACAACAACAACAACAACAACAACAACAACAACAACAACAACAACAACAACAACAACAACAACAACAACAACAACAACAACAACAACAACAACAACAACAACAACAACAACAACAACAACAACAACAACAACAACAACAACAACAACAACAACAACAACAACAACAACAACAACAACAACAACAACAACAACAACAACAACAACAACAACAACAACAACAACAACAACAACAACAACAACAACAACAACAACAACAACAACAACAACAACAACAACAACAACAACAACAACAACAACAACAACAACAACAACAACAACAACAACAACAACAACAACAACAACAACAACAACAACAACAACAACAACAACAACAACAACAACAACAACAACAACAACAACAACAACAACAACAACAACAACAACAACAACAACAACAACAACAACAACAACAACAACAACAACAACAACAACAACAACAACAACAACAACAACAACAACAACAACAACAACAACAACAACAACTATGGAAACATGGGGTTTTTATACAAAAAACAAAAATTGTCACGTGATCAAAATAGAACGAATACAACGGAAAATGCATGTCAAAGTATGATATTGCTATATAAATCACATTCAAAGGTATTGAAATTTATTGCTCCGACACTAAAATTTCGTTCATAACTTATGAACGACATTATACACTTTCGAGCGGTCTTTGATATTCGCCTGGGATTTAGGAGTTCAGCGAACACCTTGCACGATGTTACTGAATTGCGTTTTAGTTAAACGATAGAATCCATGAAAATTCGTTTATATGGATCATATGCTTCTTTTATGTGCTCTTCTTAATACTTTTACACGAATGCGTCATATTCCTGCAACTATGTTTCTAAAACCAAACACATGAAGATTCTCAGTATATGTGTATATCCCATGTTATCATTTTTAAGAGTTGAGTGAAATAAAAGAATTGTGACTTGACTTGACTATATATATTGGTAAAGTCATTTAATATTTTGGGTTTAGGCACCCTTTTTAATGAAATCATTTGTTGTTTTTACCCCTATATTTACCATTAATAACAGTTTGTTTGTTTTAAACAGATATAGCACGCTTTTGTTCGCAGTTAAATATATCTACAATAGTTTTAATAGTTGAACCACATTTGATAAATTAAATAGCAAAATATCAATATTCTTTCGTTATTTGTCTCAGTACACAGTTAAATATGCATTAAACTGTTTATGTTTACTAAAAATCATCGCTATTGTTTAAATGCTACAAATTAAATATAAAACAAGGTACACGTTGTATGCAACATTAATTTTTCTCAAATCAAATCATCCGAAAATGAATTTAATAATGGAAGATGAAGAAAGTATTATTTTTAAGCTAAAATGTGTTTAAAGAAATTATGGGATTTCAACCGCTGAATAAGAGAGGACTGCGTTAACAATCCCAGCAAGTTTGTTTTCGAACCATTATAATCATTCGTCTTATTTATCAGAAGTAGTAAATACAGTATTTATATTTGTATCAAAATAATATATAATATTAATATTTTTTATCTAATCATTTGAAATAATTGAATTGCCAGCCCAAAAACCTTTTTCTTAAAGTGGTTAAATTAAAACGCATACCAAACTCAAAGTATTGTATTGATACATAGTTATGAATAATATTCTTAACTCATATCCACTTCTTTTGAGACCTGTGGATTATGACTGAAATAAAACACTCAATTGTTGATTATGGAACTTTATTTGTTTTGTTTGTTCATGTGTCTTAAAACCTGGACGCTACACGCGGACACAGAACGCAGGATACAGGCATTCGAACATAAATCCGAAAACGGCTCCGCATCTCCTACACGGAGCATAAGACCAACGAGTACGTCCGGATCATGACTGAAATACTTGTTGGTCCACAAGAGCCCCTACTGGCGACAGTCAAGCGACAAAAGCTGACTTGGTTAGGACACTTCACCAGGCAAGCTTTATGTGTAAGACGGAGCTCCAGGGCACGCTAGAGGGAGCTCGACGTCGAGGCCGTCATAAAAAAAACTTGGATGGGCAATGTAAAAGAATGGACATCCCTTCCCTAGGATGAATTACTCTCAGCAGCACACAACATACCTGACTGGAGGAGGATTTCTGTATCGTCGTCCCTCATTTCCCCCCCAACGGCCAAACCGGTCAAGGGATTGATGATGATGATGATGTATTGGACGGGAAGCACATCGCCGTACATTGTCCTCGAAGTGGTAGCTCCTTGTACTGCAACTAATACCATCCCATAATCCGCATGGCTTTGGTCGACGCCGACTACAAATTCATTTAGTATGAATTAGGCAGCAATGCTTTCCGTGTTTATCATAGGGTTCTTATTGAGCCAATCGGCCATGATGACCTCCCGTTTCTCTTAAAGGACGAGGGACGTCTTCTTTTTCTTTAGGCGTCAGTTTCTGTGGGTGGTGCTGATGGTTGTTGATCTACTTATAAATGTTAATTCAAGATTTGATTGCAGAATGATGGAACCACAGAAAATCAACCTGCTTTTATACAAGTTATTGTCGGTCCGACGCAGATCGTTTTTGGTCCGTATGGATGCCGTGTTTGTCCGAGTCGTTGTCGTGTAGGTCCGGGATGGTCCGTGTATATGCCCTATTGGTCCGTGTTTATCCGTGTCTCTGCCGTGAAGGTCCCTAGCTTTGCCGTGACTCTCCGGGACAGTCCGCGTAGGCGCCGTATTGATTGCGTGTTACTGCCGGGTTGGTCCATGTGGATGCCGTTTTGTCATCGGGGTGATGGTCTTTGGAAGATCGTCGACGCTCAAAAATCCCAAAAGGCCACGGATCGTCCCGGTTCGTCCCGGTTCTTGTTCCGGGGGTATCCGGGGCGATCCGAGACTGCCGTGTCCATCCGTGCTTATATGGGACTGGGGCTTAGCGAAATGTAAGTTTCGACTTAAGAGGATTTTGTTTGCATGTACAGTGTAACACAATTTAAAGGCTGTGGTGATAATCATTACAACATTAATATGACATTGGACTTGTTTGTTTTATTATAAAGCATATTTTCAAGGTTGAGTGAACATTCAAACGTAATCGATTCTGATTAAATGCAAGTTTTTAAACACGGATATGCATTAATTATTTATCATCATCATTATCATCATCATCATCATCCGGTGTAAGGGTTGAAATACATATTGGAATGTCGAAAACCCTGTGTAAAACTGTGCTTGTCCGATAAAAAAAAGTTGTAAAAGTGTGATGCTGGTTAAAACTATTTACAAAGTGTCAATGGTCTAGTGGCTGGATGAGAGGGTTCGCAGTCTGGCTTGGAACGCCTCTATCGTTGTACAGTCGGTGGTCCGAGTTGGGAGGCGGTTCCAATCGCTAAAGTTGCGTGGGAAGAAGGAGGCCCTGTAGGTGGTGGATGCATCCAAGTTCTGACTGAAGCCCTTGGTTCTTCTGTCTGAAAGATGGAGTGCTTCTGCTTCCCCAGACACTTCTACCAGGTGATGATGGATTCATAACAGCATTGACAGTCTTGCTAGGTAGCGTCGATGTTGGAGTGACTGCCAGGCCCAGTCTTGCACCATCTTTGTGACGCATCCTGGCATACGGTCAGTGTAGGCAGAATTCACAAATCTCGCAACTTTGCGTTGGACCTGTTCGAGTTTGTGTATCTGGGCCTTGGCTTGAGGTTTGGGATCCCATACTGTGGATGAATACTCAAGTTTTGTTCTGATCATCCTGTGTAGGCAGTTCTCTTGACCTCTTTGCTGCAATCGCCAAGGTTGCGTCGAATAAAACCCAGGGTTCTGTGAGCTTTGGTAGTTGTGATGTCCACATGCTTCTGCCTACATGAGCCTGTTTTTTGTGTGAAATACTAAGTCTTCTTCAAACTAGGAAAACTGTTTTGTGACACTTGTATTTTCCATTGTAAATTGTAACATTATTTCTACTATTATTTTACCCTACAGCTTTTAGGGCATGGTTTCTACCGATTTCCGTTGTACAACTCGTATTTTGATCACGTGATTCCCTCCATTGTATTAGATCTACAGTCTGTTCGTTGTTTACCGAGCGCAATAATGTCACGTGATCGTCAGTTAAGCACTTGTTTTGAATTCTATGATTACTTGTCGCATAGGAAATTAAATGGGAGACAGTTAAATATCTGTGGACAACAAATAACTTTGCCAAAGATTGTTTTTCTTAATGTTAAATTGTACTCCCTACAAACGGTGCTGGTGATTTATTTATAATTTATCTTTCCGCAGACATTACGTTCATTTAATAAACATGAACTTTAGTACCCATAAATATGTGTATACAATATTTGTTATGCATTCCATTGAATAATATGTAATCACATTTATCTTCGATATTTATTGTTATGAAAGCTAAACAATCAATATTTTAAAGATAAGTTGTGTATACTAAATTATTTTTTTAAATAAATCACCAAATTATGACGCTTGTCACTAGCAGGAAAATTACTTTTTCATGAAAGAGTAAACTGTCACGAATGTTTTTCATTCTGTTAAATGAAAAATAACTTTGTTTTCGAAATAAACATGATAAAACATGCTATATTTATATTTTGTGTTAAAGTGTACAGAAAATGAAACTTAACAAGTTTTTTTCATGTTGGATCTTTGCTTGAAAGGGATATTGATTATTGAAAACAATAACATAACGATTTTTTTATAAGATATACACTGCAAAATGTTTCATCATGTAAGTTAATACTTAACATATGTATAAGTAATACAGATGTGTGAATTCAGTTAATGTTTTTCTAATTTGTAGTTCGATTCATTATCTAGGTCTATTCGCTGGGATCACAATGTCAGCTAACGTTTCCGACACACTATTCCCGTTCGCCAAACAGTTTTTTCCACGCAGCGACGTCAATGTTTCGTCGACTGTCGACCCACATATGTTACGTTCCCCCATTACTGACAAAGTTTCCACCACTCTCCGCGGCGAAAATGACTCTGCATCTGCCGCCGCCTACCCGTTTGTTCCCCGCAGCGGCTATGACTTTCCGGTGTTCGGCATTCAGGACGGAACGTTCGTCTACCTGCACAGTCTCTGGCCATTGGTTCCCTGTCCACCAGTCTCGTCTGCGCCATCATCACACTCGTCCTTTCCTTCCGCACCAACAACTACCTCACTTTCTTCAGCAAGTGGTCTCGAAGCGAGCGCTACGTCGTCTACATGGCGATCTGCGACGGCGTCTTCAATATCTCGCACACGGTGGAGCACGTGCATGGCCTCGTGGTGTTTGGACACGTGCGCCCGAAGGAGTTGTGCGCCTTCTACGGCTTCATGGTCACGGTATTCATCGGGGCCCAGAACCTTCTGGTGAACGTCATCGCCATCAGCGTGTTTTTCATCATCTACTTCGACAAGAACATCAAGTTCGGCAAGAGAGACTGGAAGCTGCTTCTCTATTGCTTCGGAGTACCTTTTGTTGGGGCTGTAGCGGCTGCGGCCGGCGATCAGTTTGGACCAATAGAATTGTTGTGAGTGCCTGTCATTTGTTCGTGTGTTCCTATCCATAATTGTGTACGTCTACGTCCGATTTATGATTGCGTTTGTAAATTGTATGCAGAATTGTCAGTTCCTTCAATTACAAACATTAATTAAATCTCGTCTGCTTTTCAATTTCTTTAAAAACTGGAAAATTATTATACCAAAAATGTAAATATTGTTTCTCCTCATTTCGATTTGAGTTCACATGTTTTCTCCTACGTTTGATTTAATTTGTTTTGTATTCACGTTTATAATTACGCGTATATCTGTTTTCATGTATGTATTCCTATATCCTCTGTTTTATTTCAGCTGCGCATTCGATCAGGTGAAAGGCAGAATGAGTAACTTTCTTTTCAATACAATTCCTATAATTGTGATCACAGCCGTCAACAGCATCGTCTACCTGTTGACATGGAAACGTATCCGTGACCAGACCCGCGAGATAAAGCAGGCACTGGGCATTGAAAACGCTCGCCTGAGGACCTCCCACAGGGCGTTAAGGAACATGTCCATGTTCGTTGCCGCGTTCTTCGCGCAGTGGTCCGGTGTGTCGGTGATGGCTGTCTGGGGACTCGTCACTCCACACATTCACATGGTCCTCTATTTCCTGATCGTCTTCTTTGCCAACATCGGCGGTCTCTTGAACCTCGTCGTGTTTCTCATCATCCGCAGGTCGCGTTCCGCCAACACGTGCTCGGACAATCCTCGTGTGATATACAAGAACAGCAACGGGACATCTTCTGCAACGTAAAATCAATGAAAGCTGGAATAAGCGATCTGGAGGTCATAGGTTCGATCCCCACTGTGGGAGTGTTTCTTTAGATCTCCCCAAAGACACCAAGTACTGGTTCTAGTCCCAGGAAACGGACTCGAGAGCGTTTCAAATAAGCCTAAGGCTCTCGCTGCAATCGAGCTAAAATAAATAGGTTTAAACTATAGCTGGAATTATAAACTTGTGTTCTGCATGTCAGAAGCGTATCTAATTTCAGCACAAATGAACGGTAGTGTTACCGTTACTAGAACGATATATATGAAGTACGGTTTGACAGCATGCTTAAAAATGTGAATATGCGTTTGTGCGTCATCACAATCAGCAGCAACACCATAACCATCATTCCGCTTTTATGGAATTTTTCGTTTAAATGATGTCTCTTCTTAGCAAAAGTCCAGTTTACACGGAAAGTGTCGTCCCTGATTAGCCTGTGCGGACTGCACAGGCTAATCCGGGACGACACTTTACGCACAGGCATTTTTCCAGTTTTCTCAGAACGCGACACAAATGGATCACAATTGCGAAATTAACAGAAATTTTAAAGTGAGAAAAAAAATGTGTAAAACAATAAATAACGAACAATCGTTTAGCCGACCTACCCACCAACTAAATTTGTTTACAGATGTTGTTGGACACAAACGACTTTATCGTTTGCCCAAGTGCCGCCCAGTACAACATTATTTGTCTAGTTTTATTTATACAGGTTGCAGTTAAGCCAAAATGTTAAGTTTCAGTTCTTATATATTTTGTGTACAAGGTTATGTGTTGCAAACGGAATTGTAATTGAATTTAATTTGTAAAATAATACATGTATATGTTGTATGTTGTTAAATAGTATTTATAACAATTGTTTTCCGGTAGTGTGCACTTTACTCATTATTTATTTCATGAACGTTATTACTTTTTTCGTTGTTATGAAACGTGTATGTTAAACATATTCTTGTTATTTATCGTATGGAAGGGTTGGTTTGTTAATGTTTTTTAATAAAATATAAAAAATGAACATACATGTAGATATCTGTTTGTTTGATAAGGAACGGGAAAATAAAACTGTATTACAGCTCATGGCCGTTATACACTTCCCGTGGTGACACAGTGATCTCGAAGCAAAGCAACCGCGGTCCGTAGTGATCGTAATTTAAGGCCAGCGTGACAATAATACCTAAGACCTAACCCTTACCCTGAACATAAACATTAGCAATTAAGTACACGTATAAGCACCGCGTATACACAATATAATTAGTGAAAACATATGACAAGGACTTCTGTTGAGATGAAAAACTGACACTTAAAACTGGACATAAGTATCATACATAAGTTCAAGTCACAACAGTTTGTGCACGAGGTCAAATTGTGTGACTTTGTCATCAAAGATTTTATAATTGCAGCGTGTTGTTCTGTTTGTTATTACTGTTCGCTGAATTCCTGGCTACGAAGTCGGTTGGACATCGCTGAATACCTCTGTTTAATCAATGAACGACGAACATCTTGGAATGCTGATTTGAAACATTGTGGCCGACAAGAAATCAGTTATTCTTAACCTAGGATCTCGATCTTTTAATGCAAGGGCATGTGTAGCATAGTCCAAGTACGTAGTAACGGTTGTGTCCGAAATATCAAACCAGAATGCAATATCCTTCCGTGGAGGATTGAATTTTATTTTTATCAAAACCAACAGAAGAACATCTCGTTTGCCAAAGAATTTGATATATGGAAAACCTCTCTAACATGACTCACAACACACAGCAATTCACCACTGAAAGGCACTGGAAAAACTTGATCTCCTCTTCGTTAAGGCTCGTATATCTTGTGAAAATATTCGCTGTTTGTAGACTGTCGTTTTCAAGTGTAAGTCGGTAGAGTTCCTTGGAAACCTTCTTGACCTTTATGTTTGCTTCGGCAAGCAACTTGTCTCATTACGATAAGAGATAACAAAATATATGGACTAATATAGCTAATATGAAAAATTTAAAATGCATGATATATTATTAAAATCAATTTGTCTAAATTAAAGTGATGAAACATTACGTATCACACCCGATATGTTTAATTTCACATACATAAATCAACGATTAAATGTAAACACTCATATACAAAATGAAGTAATGTCTACCATTTTAATCGAGGGATGGGAATCTTGAAGATGTCACATACATGTCTATCAGAGCCACATCAGCAGTTGTATCGGTTGTCCGGCATTATGAGTCTCCGAAGGGATTTTGTCGCTTGACTGTCTGCACTGGTTTGCGGCTCGGGATTCTGTCCAGGCTACGGAGTGGTGTGTGGTATCCAAGGTTCACAGATGGGACATAATCCGGACTCTTACGATCATAAATGTTCCACAAAGTAAAGATAGAAAACCATATTATACAACTTTAAAAAGTTATAGTTTATATAATTATAGTCCCTAATAATCTCCCAAAAAAGGTGGCACCATTGATTAACGACCGTGCTACTAAGGTATCCAATCGTGTACTTATAGAAAAATAAATCTGATAACAGTTTCAAATAAAATATAAAACATTCTTCAGCAATAATTATTAGGTAAGGTTATATCATTATATTATTTTCAGATAATATTGAGTACAAGTTAACCAGCCATTATAATTGTAACGTATTTTATCGATTTTCGTCTTTAAAAGGTTTTCTACCGTAATAAAATACACAGTATTTCATGTGAATGAAATATTTAAATTCTTAATTAATTTTGTGCGGTGCATGTTCAATGCAATTGATACAATATAGTGAGGGTATTTGTTAATCTTTGAAACAAAAGACGTGTATTTTTTATAAACATGTCAATTGTACAGGTAATGGTATATTGTATTAACATTTAAGTTGTTACAAAAAATACTCTAGATCACGTCACGGTGTTTCGCCGCTAAACTCACCGCGAATCAAAGTGGTCGACCGCTTGCTCTGTTATTTCTTGGTTAAATGTTGTGTCACGATGTACTGAAACAACGATCACTACAGAACGCGATCGCTGTGTCACCGTGGAAATTGTATAATTACCACGAGCTGTATTGTAGTTGTAGTATATATAAGTATTTTTTCCGCTCCTAATTAAACAAACAGATACCTAAACATGCGCTCATTTTTATATTTTAATGACATGCATTTATACTTTTACAATATGTGTAGAATACAGATACAACTGCACAAACCACTGACTCATCAGCTGGGAACTGCCCATTAACAAGTGTTTCTATCCTTTAATCCCAGGACACTCTCCGAACAGCGGATCCGCAGTGTTGGCCAAACACTACGGGTCAGTGATTGAGCGTCCAGCTCTTCTCCTCTCTCATCATCCACAGCCAGTTGGATGCTCTTTCTGCAGCTTGTCCAAGTCTGCCTACAGCCCTCTTCCTCTCACCTCCCTTGATCCCAAGGTTGCTAAGCATTCTCCATACAGATTGGGCAGGGAATCCTCTGCACCCTATTTCCACGGGGAACAGCCAGGCACTCCAACCACGCTGTCTGCAT
>VMBQ01009011.1:16404-35405 GCA_007657795.1 Dreissena rostriformis
CCCCCTCTTTCTGCACTGATGTGTCAATGTACTGATTGGTTGTCAGGAACGTGGTCATTCGTCTTGCTAGGACAGCGAAGAATACTTTCCCCTCCACATTCAGCAGTGAAATGGTTCGGAATTCGGTCACACGTTTGAAGCTCTTTTCCTTTGGAGTAAATATTTCCTCTGCCTGTTTCCAACAATCTGGGACTTTTCCTTTCCTCCATATCACCTTAAGAAGGGTCCGTCATCTTCGTAGTAGCATCGGGCACATCTTGTATACCTTATAGGGTATACCGTTTGGTCCTGGTGCGGAGCCGCTTCTTGCTTTCTTCACTACATCAAATACTTCCTTCATTGTGGGTTCTTTGATGTTTAGTGCAGTTGTGGGCTATGATACTGGCTCAATTCTTGGACAGCTTCCGAATGAATTATCTCTCGCTGGATCGGAGTGTGTCCTTTAGATGCTGTTGTATCTTCCCCGTACTGCTTTCAAGCTTCCCAGATTTTTCTTTGTCTTAGAGTCCTTTGGAAAAATTGTATGGATTGGCTATGAACTCAGCTCGCCTCTTGTCTCGCGTCTTCCGCTTGTCTCGGAGTTGTTCAGCCTTACGCAGATCGGTCAGTTTATGTCAGAGTTCATCTCTAAGCTGCTGAAGTCCGGGTCTTTCCTCTGCATTTGCTTTTTGGTAGGATTTCCTCAGTGACTTCAGCTCTTTACTAATCTCTGTGATTTGTCGTTGTCTTCTATTTGGCTGTGCATGGGTTCTGGTTGGTTTTCGTTACACCTCACCAAATCGCTCTTTGCCGATAGAGAAGACAAGGTTGGTCAGAGGCTTCAGTTTCTTCTCTACTGGCCCTTGGAGCGTGGTTTCCAGGATGGTGTTGAGGTCTTCACCGAACTGTTTCCACAGGTTACTGTCACTTGTCTTGGGCCATGCAATTCTCACCTTCTGAGCGGTGGCATTTGTATTGGAAGCTGTGTTGCGGGTGTTGTGCTGTGCGTCTGTGTTTGGCCTCAGGTCTTCAGGAGTTCCTAAAAGCTCTAGAAGAGGGTCATCTTCTTCGAAGATTTCGTTGACTTGCGAGACAATATCAGTATCTGATGAGTTGGTACGTTGCTTCTCAGCTGTGTAAAGGTCCCCAGTACTGCGGGTACTGACTAGGATCTTCCAACGTCTCACCAGATTAAAAACTGAGCGTTGCCGCTGCCTTGCCGTGCTTCTGCATGCCGTTCTCCCTACGCAAGCCTCTAAGGTTATTGCACAAACCTATCCTTCAATACCATGAATAACAAGAATATTTTTAATACAATGTATCACATTTCATAACAACTTAAAATATAACTTTTATGACATACACAACGTATAAAATAATACCGGTAAATGATTTGTATTACACCATTTAACAACAAGCAAACTGATATTATTTTACAAATTAACTTCAATTACAATTCCATTTGCAACATAATATATTGTAAACGTCGTAAATAACAACAGAAGCTCAAAATGTTGGTATAACTGCAAGTTATTTTAACAAAACTCGACAAAAAATGCTTTTTTCTTTGGTTATTTTGTTTGGCAAAGAGGTCTGAAACGACGATCACGATGGTTGTTTCGCGATCGCTGTGTCACCGTGCAAATTGTATAATGAACACGAGCTGTATTGCAGTTGTAGTAATATCAGTTATTTTCCCGTTTGTAAGTATACAAATAGATATCTACATCTATGTTCATTTCTATATTGTATTGACATACAATTATACTTTCACAAACCAATCATAAGATATTACGAATAGCAAGCATATTTTAAATGTACACGTTTCATAACAACGTAAAATATAACGTTCATGCAATACACAACGTAAAACAATTCCGGTAAACGATTCATATAAACACTTTTAGCAACATCAAAACTGACATTATTTTACAAATGAACGTCAATTATAGTTCCACGTGCATAATACCACCTTTTACACTTAATTAATTTTGTAGCTATAACATGAATTATAACACCAATAGTAATATTCAATAACAATGTAATGCTAGAATAATGCACCTGTATGTTGTTATAGTTAAACGATACGAATGATTTGATTTAAATCGTGCTGATTATAAAACGGGAAATAATATTCATATAAAAAGGCGTAATATCTTAAAATTATATTTCAAATTCTTGTCAAAAGATGAAAGATTTTAAAAGTGGAATAACATGTATCAGATGTCTTTTTCGCAAAAAAGAAAACAATTCTGTGAAATACAGAAGGAAGGAGGTGTTCAGGATTAAAATCTTTTTTCACTTCGGGCACTGTCAAAAGGTAAACGCCGCCCGTTCATTTTCCTGAGCTCCTGATGGTTATGGTGTGGTGGCGGTGGTGGTTGTGGTGGTGGTGGTANTGGTGGTGGTGGTGGTGGTGCTGCTGCTGCTGCTGCTGATGTCACAAAAAATTATATTTCAGATTTGCATTCGCATTGTCTAAAATCTTGTTTCAGCAAACCGTATGTCTAATATATCGTTCTAGTACCGGTTATTTGCGCTGACATAAGCTTCTAACGTGCAGACAAAAGTTTATAATTCCAACCTTCAATTCTTGGACATTGTTCCAGACGTCCCGTTGCTGTTCTTCAATTCTAGCATACGATGATTGTCCGAGTACTTGTTTGAGGGACGCGACTTGCGGATGATAAGAAACACGACGAGGTTCAAGAGGCCGCCGATGTTGGCAAAGAAGACGATAAGGAAATAGAGGACCATGTGAATGTGTGTAGTGACGAGCCCCCAGACAGCGTGCACCGCCACACCGGACCACTGCGCGAAGAACGCCGCCACGAACATGGACATGTTCCTTGCCGCCCTGTGGGACCTCTTCATGTTAGAAATGTTAGCGTTTTTATTGCCCAGGACTTGCTTCGTCGCACGGGTCTGGTCACGGATACGTTTCCATGTCAACAGATAGAGGATGCTGTTGACGGCTGTGATGACGATTATCGGGATTGTTGAGAAGAGAAAGTTATTATTCTGCCTTTCACCTGATCAAATGCACAGCTGAAATGAAACAGAGAAGATATGAGTATCTAGTTGTTAACAGATAAACGTGCAATTAAAAACGTGAATAAAAATCAACTTAAATCAAACGTGGAAGAAAACATGTGAACTCAAATCGAAATGAGGAGAATCAATTTTATAATATTGTTGGTGTAAATAATGTTCAAGTTTTAAAAGAAATTGAAAACACATGTATAAAAGCAGACGAGATTTAATAAAGGTGAGAAGCTAACAATTCTGAATACAATTTATAAAAGCAAGCATACATCGTACGTAGATGAACAAAATTATGGATAGAACACACGAACAAATGAAAAGGCACACACAATAATTTTATTGGTCCAAACTGATCGCCGGCTGCAGCCGCTACAGCCCCAACAAAAGGTACTCCGAAGCAATAAAAAAGCAGCTTCCAGTCTCTCTTGCCGCACTTGATGTTCTTGTCGAAGTAGATGATGAAAAACACGCTGATGGCGATTACGTTCACCAGAAGGTTCTGGGCCCCGATGAATACCGTGACCATGAAGCCGTAGAAGGCGCACAGCTCCTTCGGGCGCACGTGACCGAACACCACGAGGCCATGCACGTGCTCCACCGTGTGCGAGATATTGAAGACGCCGTCGCAGATCGCCATGTAGACGACGTAGCGCTCGCTACGAGACCACTTGCTGAAGAAAGTGAGGTAGTTGTTGGTGCGGAAGGAAAGGACAAGTGTGATGATGGCGCAGACGAGACTGGTGGACAGGGAACCGATGGCCAGACTGTGCAGGTAGCCGAACGTTCCGTCCTGTATGCCGAACACCGGCAAGTCATAGCCGCTGCAGGGAACAAACGGGTAGGCGACCGCAGATGCAGTGTCATTGTCGCCGCCGATAGGTTCAAATGGGTCGCGAGTAGTGGAAACGTTGTCAGTTATCGGGTAACGGGAAATATATGGGTCGGCAGTCGCAGAAACGTTTACGTCTCTACGAGAGAAAAACAGGCTTTCTGACGTGAACTGTTTGTCGGAAACGTTAGCTGACATTGTGAACCCAGCGAATAGACCTAGATAATAGAATCAAACTTCAAATTAGCACACATTCATTGAATTTGCACTTTTATATTATCCTATAAATATGTTTAGTATTTTGTTTAATGAATATTACGTTTTGCAGTGTATGTCTCATGAAAGAATCGTTCTTTGTTATTGTTTTCAATAATCAGACAGACAGACAGACAGTTTATTTCGACTTGTACGATGTACATCGTCAGCAATACATAATGAAATAAGTACAGTATGTCAATTGTGAAAGGGACAAAGTTTATACATATTTACAAATCATTTACTTAGCAAATAAAGTGGCGTGATAACAAATTACATATAACAACAAAACAGAAAATGAGGATAAACAATTTCAGCATTATTGCATTTAAAATAGATGTAAGGGATTCTTTTACATAAAGGCATTTTTTTCTTAGATGGTCTTTTATAATAACATTTTATAATAACATCTTTAAATGTACTTTTTCTAATGTTTCCAAACGTCGGCCAAATAAAAATAAAGTGAAATTCATCAATATTGGTCGAATCGCAACAAATGATGTATCGTTGGTCTCTAGACATGATTTCTCTTGCATAACGTCCGGTTTGAATATGTAATGGGTAGGCTGACAATCCTAGACTAGTGAAAAGGTATCTCATACTTCTTGGTACAATGTCTAAGTAGGACTCATATTCAAAGTTTATTTGAAAACTTCTAGAAACATCTAACATTGAACTGCTATTGACTTCGCATCCCAGTCCTGTGTAAAGTGACCATATAATCTGCGTTTACCAATGTGTTAGTGTCAAAATTTATATTAGTTACATCTTCAAATGCATAACTGAAACCATAGTCATCCATTTTTTTAACCTTTAACATTAAATATCCGATTATGACAGCCTTTGTGATAGTCTGAAACGGTCAAGTTTTATATGGTTTTGATAATGATATTTTTAGATCTACATATCTTAAACCAATATTTAATGACACTGACATATCTTTGTATAAACATGGGATATCTCCCCAACTCACCATGGTCACATGCATTATATGTATACAGTTTAACCTTTAATAATCGTTAACAAAATTTAAAATGGATTCTTTCTTATTCCTTAGATTAAGTATAGCCCCAAACTTCCAGAGCATAGTTTAAGATGGAACCAACAAAAGCGACAAATAGTTGACAAATTATTTTTGGCTTAGAATCATAGTCATGACATTAAGATAATAAATTAGTAACGGCTTTTAATGTTTTACCCATTTAATCAATAGCACTTTCAAGCAATGATTTGACGTGAAAACACGTTTTTTTAAGTTCATTTTCTTTGCATGTTAACACACAATATAGATATAACACGTTTTATCATGCTTTCTTCGAAATACACACAAATCAAAGGAGAAGAATTTATCACTTGTAATTTGTTGGTGATTGATTACAATTTAACTTATTATTCCAAAATAATATTTTAAATATTGATGACTTATCTATTATAACAAATTATTATTATTATTATTATTATTTTATTATTATTATTATTATTATNATTTACTACAACTTTCCATTGTCTAACAGAAGCAGGGATCCAACCCATGTCACCAAACACTGCCAAATTGGGCGTATACTTTTCTTCTCCCAGAAAAAATCTCATAGCTCTTTTACGAACAGATGAAATGCACGAAAAGGATTTATACCCCCAAATGGATGCACCGTAACTAATGACAGGCCAAACAACCGAATCATAAAACTTCATGAACACATTATAAGAAACTCCTCCGATAAGTTTAACTTTGGCTATGACTAGTAAACCTTATGCACGACTAGCACTCTGAGCTACCATCTTTGCTGTAACATTGAGATCTAGATACTCATTTAATAGTAAACCAAGATATTTGTAATTACTAGCATACTCTTAAACAGATTGTGTACGAAAGTGAATGACATTACTTTTATTAACATTTATAGACATATCATTTCGTCCACACCAATCGTTTAAGCCATTTAACAAAGTTTGAAGAGTCTGTTCATTATCCGCTAGTAAGACAATATCGTCTGCATAAAGCAGAATACATAAAATATCATTGTTTATCTGAACTCCAATATTAAAAGACTTTAAGTATAGAGCAATATCATTTACGAATAGATTGAATAAAATCGGTGACAAAATACAGCCTTGTCGTAAACCACACATAACATCGAACCAATCAGTTTTATGAGAATTAACTTTTACACAAGATGAAACAGAGCTATAAATGTTCAAACGAAGGAAGTCAATATCGTTGAAACAATTTATTTAAATTAAGTCCAGAACATTTGTCACCATAAATTGATTTAATGTTTAACCTTGCTAGTTTTTCCAGTCAAATACAAGTTCAAGTTATTTATTTTTGTTGTGTGCATGGGATCGACAGTTGATTTTTTTAGCATAATTTGTTTTAGTATTAACGTAACATTAATTTTGAAACTAGTTCGATTTTGGGTCTGGGTTTTTTGTACAAAAAGGGTAGCAAATATGTTTCAACTAGCAATATCTTTGTGGTAACTACTTACTGTACATGCCGAGCACATTGTGTTCTATGCTTTAGTTCATTATCAGTTAAAACAATGAACAACAAGAGAATAAACGTTTCAAAATACAGTTTCTTTCATTTAAATGTCTTAATAAGACATCAGTTAGAGCCAATATATTTAATATATTGAATTATTGTGAATAAACGCTCTAATTGTGTCAACAATTTCTTTACGCGCTTATATGAATATCAACACTTTTTGAAAAACCAGTGGGCGGAGTATGAATGTTGCAGGTGCGCGTGACCTTACGCGTCTAATCGTCTTTAATGCAACGATGTCACGGTGTATGTTTACAATGATTTTCGACTATTAGACATCCAACCAATGGGAAAAGACGAAATTGATTTAAAACTGCACCGAATATTTGAAGAGTGGTTGTTTACAAGAGCTCAATATAAGCAAGTTCTCCCCGATACGCGTTTTTGATTTGTCCACTGACAATAGGCGTTGGATTCCTCCAACAGCCTTAAAACTAGGGCTACATGTTATTTTGTTCAAATGCATACACCTGGAGACTTTCTTACGCAACATTTTTCAAATTTGAATATCTCAGTTATGAGTAAAGAGTTTTGTTTTAAAATTGTACATGTTATCATATGACTATATTATGTTCACGCTCACGATAAAATCATTCATACGTGATGATCGGACGCTTTATCACGTGGGGTAGGTATGGTGTCATCTTTTTGGACGTAAATAAGTACGTATTAATTTATATATATTATAAATATATTAATAAAAAAGGTATTCACTGTCTACGACACTAAGATTGGCATTAACATGTTATGTTATCCCGAGCTGTATTGTGACATTGACCTCGTTCCAGTTTCCAGTGAGCGGGATCAATTTTTGCAAGAACGCGCGCAACTGCAAAAATTAGTGGAGGAGCGTCGTGAAGTAGCCGAAACCCGCCGACTGTGTAAAGAAATCGAGGAGTTAAAACAGCAGCTTGCCAAATACGACCTTTTGAACGATACTAGGTCTCCACCCGTTCCAGACTTCGGTCCAAGGGGTCCTGTCTCGATTCAGGATCTGTATGTATCTGCGATCCTTAATCAAAGAGTTAAAAGAAAAATTATGCCGATGGTTTTATGGGAATGGAAATTGTTCTCAGGTATAAAAGGTATGTCAAAAGATGTAAAAACTTCACAGTCTATAAAATCCGGAAAAGTTTCTAAATGCACAGACATTCAGGTAAAAAAAAATCTCAGCTGTGGCCCCATACATTCGTGACAAGTCAACTTTGTAAACATTCGGACATATAATACAATGACTTTACAATGAGCCAGTTCATAGCCGGTTATAGTGCCATAATCCTGCATCTGCTAAACACGAACACGAATTAGCGCACGAGGAAATCAAGAGTCGTATCACACATTTACGTTCACTCATGTGCTTCGCTCATGTTTATCAGTGGAAAATCAAACACGTATAAACATCAAATATGAGTTATCATACTTAATAGACAATTCACAGACAATTCACAGAAATAACAAAAGTTTGTAAATGCATGCAACATTTAATATACACATATATTAGATTTGTTTGGAGCTTTTCAGTTAATCAACTCACGCTTAATATCATTAAATGTCTTAATATGATATCATAATTTCTAAGGGATGTGATGATAGATGGAATTGAATTAGGGCTATTTTTATGTAGTTATGCTATCTGTATTAAACGTTTTCTTAGATACGGAAATATGAAGTAAGTCTTTGTGAATTGTTGATCTCACTGTACCATTGTTGTTTGTAGTGATCAAATAATCGTTGTTTGATTAGATTTTAAGTGTATGATTGTTCACTCTTTTCTTTTAGAATTTCTTGTTCAGTCCATATATAACTTAAACCTAGCTGTGCGAATATTGATTTGATTTGGTAAGCCCAATTTCTTCTGGAGTATGTTATGTTTTGTTCCGCGTCATTGAGCAGTATTGCATAGATTATGTGTTTAAGACTATCATTAAAACCAATATTTAAATATGTGCAGTTTACGCAACAGGTAAGGGGTATCTTCCTTATTCTCCACACAGATTTGTTGACACATAGATTTTGTCTTCAAAATTTTGTGAACATAAAATCTAAAAAAACACTGAATCATGTCAACAGATTTAAACAGAATAGTAGAGAACGGGTGTTACCCAATTTTTCAAAAAGATTTAATTCTTTTTAGTTGAGAATTCATATTGGTTTCTTACAAATAAAAGTCGACGAAGTGCTCTATTACCGTGTTCTTAAATCGATTTAATTGTTTTATACCAGGTTCCCATTTTAAATAAAGTTACACCTAAATAGATGAATGATGTAACGATTTCAAATGGTTCACCGTATAAATTAAAGTTAAACTTGTGTTGGTTTCTTTTTTCGAAAATAACAACTATTGTTTTATTTATATTCATTCTCAATTTGGATACATAACAATAATTTTCAATTTCATGTAAAGCCCCCATAACGCTCAAAATCAACGAATATTTCGTAAAATAAAGTTAACACATACACAATCAGTGTTCCTTATAGCAATAGCCAAAATTTCAACGCTAGATGTGGTCTGGTAACATAGATTTATTACGATATAAAATGCCCTTTTTTGTGGCACAATATATTCCATTTTAATTTCCCGCAACGATATCTATACATTCGACATTCGTCAAAAATAAAAAAGAGCATTTTGTATCTTGTTAAATCTATGTTACCAGACCACATCTAGCGTTGAAATTTTGGTAACGAAATATTCGTTGATTTTGAGCGTTATAGGGGCTTAAACATTAACAAAACTGATGTGGGCAAAGTTGAAAATAAGACTTGATCATCGACGTAAGACAATAATATACGCTTGAGCAAGTGTCACCATGTTTTACACCAACGTATAAGTTGATTTTTTCATAAGTTTGATTGTTAAACCTGACTTATTTGGCATAGTAAATTTAAGTACAAATAAGAAACATATTTTATCTATGCCAATTAGAATATATCTTGTGGTTACAATGTAGAAATCCGTCTTTTTTTCGCTTTAAAACTTAAAAATAATCGCGTTGGTCGAAATGGACGTATACGTCTAGAAATTCTACTTTCGGTTTTACAAGCGGTACCGTTTGCAAAATAATAAATTACTTGCTAACTAGGCTATGGATTTAATTTTATGTATGCCAATTAGAATATATCTGGTGGTTACAAGGTAGAAATACGTATTTTTTGCGCTTTAAAACTTAACAGTAATCGCGTTTGTCGAAATGGACGCATACGTATAGAAATCCTACTTTCGGTTTTAAAAGCGGTACCGTTTGAAAAATAATAAATTACTTGCTAACTAGGCCATAGATTTAATGAATTTTTTTCACACTTTCAAATTGCATCTATATGTATTGATTAACATGTACTTCATTGCAAGGTGTGTGGCTTTAAATATATAGCGCTTGTTGAAATAGGGGCAGATGGTTCACTCCCTTATCATACTTATTCCATGATGTTGAATATACATTATTTAGGTTTGATGATCCCCCTGAAACAAATGTAATTTCAGTATTAAATGTTCACAACATCCTCTTAAAGACAGTGTTATTAATCTACTGAATTGGCCTTTAACAGTCGATCCTGCGATCAGCTACTGCTTATTCTTCAACTGTCATCAATACATTTGCCTTCTGTCAGCTAGTTACAAATTAATAGTGTTCTACAAGTGTCGCAATATTAACTGTTAAACGGCGCCCTTTGATGCTTCGCATCAATTGCTTTCTTGTTCATTGAAGAGAATATATGGTATTTATTTAATTCAGATTATTTTGAAGATGAAACCACTGAGGTTGTGACGACAAACAACGCGACTAATATAGCGAAGATAGTTATTAAACGCGCTTACCTCGTACCTCTAAACTTTTCAGGTAAGATAAATTGCAATTGGTGGTCAAAATGGGAAAATCAAGGTATGCAATAACACCTACAGATTTTGTTGCTGGAATGTCTTATAATCAATTCTTATGATTGAACTCTGTTTCTATGTGATATGTTCCATCATCTTAAACATTTACTTGTATGCATATTTACTATAGGAAACACAAAAGCCTGATAATTATCTCATTACGATAAGAACACATTTGTAATAATGCTAATGAAATTCGAGGATTTATGATATTGTTATATATTGCATACTTATGGACTTGCGTGTCTGGGTTTTTGATAGATTAGAATACACAAATGGGAAGCTTCATTACTTCGAGAATGGATTTATGTACAGATCGAATAATTCTCAATACTTAAAAAAAGGAAATATTAATCAAAAGCATCATTGTCTGCGCTCTTGCTTGGTGCCATTTCACAAGTTACGATAATGTTTTAAAGATGTCATTTTCCGCGTCTATGTCTCTGAAACTGCAGTATGAATTCAATGAAAATAACTTAAAGGTAATACCATAGAATTGTTATTATCCATTTATTTGCTTTACAGTTGACATGTTGCGTTTTTTTTTCAGGACATTTTGTTTAACGATTACAGTATACTGTGGGAGTACAGTATAGGGGAGTAGAGTATGTGGTACAGTATGTGTATCTTCGACTTGAAGGTTCGTATTTTTTATTTTATTATTATTATTATTATTATTATTATTATTATTGTTATTATTATTTTTATTATTATTACCGCATAGTCTTATCTAGAGCGAATATTTGTGTATACCTTTACAGGTGACTGCAGACAGCTCCCTATTATGTTATTCCTATGTGCATTTATATGCTTCTTACAGGAAACTACACCCTTGAGCAACTGCTTGCGGGCGAGTGGTCTCCAACGACATTATGTTCAGGTCAAGTTAAAAAAAGAAAAAAATATTTCGGATATTTTCCGATTTTCTCAATGAATAAATATCAATAGTACACGGACATTACATAGTACGATTTTCGAAGTTACGAGATAAATATTTTAGCTGTGTAATGTCTTTCCCTTAGCAACTACCTATGCATTCAATTAAAATTACTTGAATTTGATAATAAACGAATTAATCATTTTGATGTGCTTTACAGCTATGGATTCATGTATATATACGCATTTATATTTATTATGCTTTAGATCAACGAAATAAATATACGCCAATATAATTTGTTGTGGCATGTTCGTACGTATTTTGATATATAATAACTACATCGTTTTAGTTAAGATGACTATTTGTGTACGCTTGCTTCAGATGGCTTAGAACGGCTGCTTAACGCTGTTAAATTTGCGTCAACGAGGAAAAGAAGAGTCGCCACGTATCCATGTTCGCGCGACTACCTAATCATCCAAAAACTCAACAGCCTCAGAACACCGCCTATTTGCATCGGTAGGTCTCGTTGGAACTTATTATCTCACTCCTCAATGAATATTGTTTTACATAAAAATTTCTTTTACCGAAGCTAAACGTCATGATTCAAAGCAAACAACACCTTATCCCGACTCTTTACTGATGATGTATTGGAAACATTATTAAACGTGTTAACAACACACAGTCTTAGTTAGCGCAAGGTTTGTAACGCTCAGGTACAAAGAACGATGGAGTCGCCACGTTTACGTGTATGTACGACTACATCAAGTTCTTGTTTAATTTTTTGAGATTTTATTAGTTTAAACGAAAAACACAAAGTTCATTTCCATTAAATAAACCATACCTTGATAAAAAAAAAATGGCGTAAAAATGGGCAGTATTTGACAAGAAAAGCCCCAAACAACAACAAAACATTCTGAGCGGAATTTCGAAAATGGCTGACTAAACAAAGGTAAAGAAAAGTTTATAATACACTGAACGTTTTTCGTCTCCCAGCGACAACTGGTAGACAGGGCAGTGTGTACACGTTATGAATATACGGCGGAAAACTTATAGGCTGGTTGTTCATATATGAACTATTTTACAACAAAATAATAAAATAAAAAAAAAAAACAATAAAATAATAAATGTAAAAACAGCACACTTTGAAAATGACGTGTACCTGTTTGATGTAAACTGTTAGCAGAATACAAATGCGGATGCATTTCGGTGGGGGATTATAGATTGAAAACGACGCGTAAAACAGTTGTTCGTTGAAATTGGATTAAGCTCTTTGCAACTGAGCTTGGTGAGTTGGGTGATTTAGATGGGTCAAATGTATTATTATGTTTGACCTTTAACCTACTCACACGTTTTTTCTCTGGCAAGTATTACCAATCTAATGACCACCAAAGCATCATCAAACATATTTTCATAATGTATACATCGAAAACTACCTACTGATTGCCTGACCAATCCTGTCACAAGATATGTAAGTGCTTTGTGAAGTGAACTATCACGAACCCCAGTTTTAAGAAACTAAAACTACCAACTGAGACTACCAGCCCGAATATATTCTAGGAATGTTCGGTCACGGGTCCATGCAATATTGTTGACTTTTTAGATGAGAAAAGCGACTTCATATGATAACAATTTAACCAGAAATTGATTTAAGACGATCCTGTGCGAATTAGAAAAATGAATGTTTCCACACGGGCGTAATGAAGTTTAAATTAAGTTTGAGCATGAAATTGATATTTATCTATTAAAAATAATAATAGGCACAAACTTCCTTATTTCTTTCCAGTCTGTCAAACGGTATTTTAAAAGGAGACCAAAGAAGCCGATTCATCGATACATATTACGCTGTGGTTTGGAAACCAGAACAATTAAAAAAAATATTAAAACCGTTCAATAAGCTATACATAAAAATAAATCCAATTTCATTTCAACGTTACATGATTAATACTATTGTATGTATATTATAGCAGTCAGTTAACATAGTTGTGTCGATCTCAGCAGTTTACCAATACAAAAGACAGCAACAGATTTTACGCTACATCGGACGTAGATGTTATATCTCTATTTAAACAATTATTCACCTTATTTTTTTATCATAACATACACCTTATCCTTAAATTTATATCGATTTTGTTATTAAATCAAAGTTTATTTTTTTAAATCGTAAATCATACTATATGTATCAAACTGCTTGTATTTTCTGTATTGTTTTACCATTTTCAACAATCCATGTGCGGCACATGAACATTTCATGTTTAATGCAGTTGATTCAAGTCCCGTTACCCGTGTATATATTACTTTACTAAAATATTCGGCGAAAATCTCTATAACTGGTCAGTAATACCCTGTTACACTGGATTTGCGTCCTCGGTCCTCGGTACAACTAAAACGCTTTTTTTGGCAAACGCATAATGTCATTGTTATCTGTTGCTATCTGTTTTCTTCGCGTGTACGCGGCGTTCCCACCACGTCCTTAACGTTTTCACTACGTTTATACACCGAGGCCTCGATTTATTCAAAAAATAAAACTTAAAATGTTTGATAAACAACCTACATTTACAATACTATTCATTTATAAGTGGGTCATTTTAATTTATTATAAAGGTAAGAAAATACCAGTTTCTTACTCGGCTTGAATAAGAATACATATAATTGGTACATTTTTCCTTATTCAATCGTGAAAAAGAAAATCAGATTAATAAGAAGACATGTGCCAAAATGCATGTTTACACCATATATTAAAATCTAATAATTGTATAGGTTTTAAGTGTAGTTAATATGGAGTTACTATTCAAAGTATTAAATGCGATGCGGTATGAATACGAAATACTATCCAAGCGCGAAGACGACACATGAACATTTATCGTAATACAATAGTTTAAGGTATTCGAGTTAATTGACGTAAAATTGAACTTGCCAATAAGATCTACAAAGCAATTAAGCGTGTTTTCTTCAAGGATTTTAAGTCCGAAAACGTGTTTAAATAAGGAATAAGCAGCCATTTTACTCTCCATCAGTTTGATTAGTGCTCTGTGGATGCAGTAGTTCGTATCACTGTACATATCAATGCTGCGCTATCTCCAGTCTTAAGAAATTGCCAGCGTTACAGTTTGTGTATTGGCTACTTATCCATGATATGTGGCGTGTTCTGACAAAACTGGGCAAAATGCTTGTGCGTAAATTGTCATCCCAGGTTAGCCTGTGAGTCCGCACAGGCTAATCAGGGACGACAATTTCCGCTTTTATGGATTTTTTGGTTAAAATGATGTCTCTTCTAAGCGAAAATCTAGTCAAGGCGGAAAGTGTCGTCCCGGATTAGCCTGTGCGAACTGCACAGGCTAATCTGGGATGACACTTTACGCACAAGCATTTTGCCCAGTTTTCTCAGAACACGCCACATATGTCCATGATAGTTCCCCAGATGCTGTGACTATTCGCAATATTTGCAAGTTTGGTTAAGCTTTAATAACAAAAATGTTTCTAGCAAACACACACGCCCAAGACTCGATTGTGCTGACTCTTTATTGTTAACGAATACATTTTGACGTTTCCCTTCTTAAAGTTATTTAACTGAACAAATGGCCAACACCTATGTGCAGCCAAACTGAAAAATACTCACTTACAAACGAAACATGCCCTTACAATTTCTATTGGAGATGTGGAAGCATATTGCATAAGAGACCCAAGTGACAAGGATTATAAAGCTTAATTTGGGTTGGTTGGTACAAAAAGGCAAACATGCAAGTGCACATAGTGTAATATAGCTTAGTATCATTGGAATCCAAGATCCTATGGTTATACACAATATATGCGAGTTTGGTCAGCATTGAATGAAAAATAAAGTTGCTATCAAATCCACACACCCAAGATTATTTAAGCGTATTTTTCTGTTTTTTTGTTTGTGTTTTTTGTTTGTTGTTGTTGTTTTCGCAACTGACTAAATAAACAACTTCTACTGTGCAACAAATCTTTAAAAAAAACAATGACAATGTGTGACATTATGAGAATGACATCAAACAACATGTTTCACAAATAACCCATGGAAGCAAAGACCCTGGTAGTCTTTAGTGGTCTAAAAGTCAATGTTGCATTTTATTTTCGAAAAAAGGGACATAATGGCTTATTATAACGCTGATGATCTGACATATAGACTATATGATGCTATATTCTTAAATCTTTTTGTAAAAAAGAAGAGATGTAGTTGATACGTGTTCGTAATTTCATTTCATCGTGCCTCAAAAAGGTGAAACTCTGTTGCTCTGGTCTCCTTCCTACCATTGAGTAATTAAATAGTAATTAAATTTAATGCGTTTTAATTCCCATTTATTACTGAGCGCTCTATAACCGGTTTAAACTCCCATTGCTTATCATTGGCCGTTCCAAGGCGGTGACCCCAGATTTATTCTACTATGTGTGTATGTTGTTTCGTATTGTGACGTACTGTACTGTTTTGGCAATTGGTCACTTGCCATAAATAAAGGACCATGAAGGTGTGTATAATAGGAATGCAATACTGCTGGAGCTTCTGGAGGGATACTTCTTTATATTTTATATTCTTTGTATTATAAAAAATAAATATGATTCAATGGTTTTACACAATATTTGAGAATTTGGTCAAGACTGAATAAAAAAAGAAGTTTCTAATATGCCATTACCTTAGTGCTGACCCTTTATGGACGGCGGATACATTTTCATGGTAATTTTCTTAAAAGTTTTCAAGGCTTATGTCATGCCAATCTGCATATAAGAATCGTACATTGACATTTCTAGCTTAGAACGTCTTTTTGGCAGCATATTTAAGGCGACAATTGTCCAGAATGGTTAACACCAACCAAACTCATTTTGCGCCTGAAATTGGTTTAAATCCCTATCCCGGCACCGGTGAGTTTGGTTTGGATTCAACCCTCATGGACAGGTGGTGTTTGCTCAGGGTTCTCCGGCTTCCCCGCACCCTTCCCGCCAACCTCCCGCCACCCNACACGTAAAAGAAAGCACCAAAATTAGAAGCGTTCGTAAAAATAAAATAGATGGAAGTTGCAGCTATAATTCAAAATTCGTCTCAAATTTCGTGAGCCTAATCAGTTAATTAGTTATAAGAGCATAATGCAGCTTCAGGCGCAGAAGAATATCTTAAACATCGAACTACAGTTGTAAATGTCCACTAACTCCAATCTCTTTTTTTCGTTAATTTTTTTTTACCAAACACACAATATTTCCCAATTTAAAAATGATATTAAATGAAATAAATCTTGCAAATTTCTTTGTAAAATTCTTCCTTCATTTTTAAAAGTTAATTTTGCAAATATCATAGAACGTAGCAAAAAGCTCAAGAGCTCGACCTGAAATATCAAAATAGGTTCGGCAGAAATAAGGGGCAATCAAGTTAGTTGCAACAATAAAACTGTTAATTCTAGGCCTGATTTTTCGTCCGAACATTCTTATTAATTGGGAAAGTCTAAATAGTTTGCCGAGTTGCTAGCAAGTATCTGGTAATATAAGATGGCTAGATGCTCGCACTATCAGGAATAGGTGTTATTGGACATTGACCTTCATTTAAATGGTCGCGCAAACTGGTGAAATTTGAACCAGATAATTGGTTGATAAAAAAAAGTAAAAAGTATAGTGAAACGGTGTGCATTCATTATGTTTCTGTAGTTTTGTGTAGCCACAGCCATAAAATTCTTCAAATTTTATTTGGTTTGTTTTCAGACTTTGACATTATCGGCATGTGCAAGACGGCTCAAACCTATTCCCCGCCAGGTCGAGGCCGAAATTCAGGAAACCGTACCGCGTCCCGTGAAGCAGTCAATGTCCATTCAACGAACTCTGGTATTATTACATAAAAAATATCATACAAACTATTTCAAAGATAAAATTATTATTAATTAATGGTTTTGACGCGTTTATGTATTCTCGATATTTTAATTGACCATGTTATAAAAATTTATCATGACTGTTGGGATGGTGCGCTGAATCAATGCAAGTCTCGTTAATGGGTGTAGAGATGGAAATGTCAACAAAAATCGAAAATCGAACTAGTGCGAGTATCCTGCTGGCTCAGATATCAAAATTCAAACAAGAATCTCGAATAACTCATAATCTTATGTAACGCATTAAGCGTTTCTGCATAAATAGTTGGACTGTATCTATATTCTGAATACTTTCTACGGATGTGAGATTTTTATAGTCCTCGTTTATTATCACTAATGTTTCTTTTTTTGAACGTAAAATGTTTCGCGAAATATATCCCCGAATGTGCGTCATGATTTAACTTATTAGTTGTTGTTTTTTGAACGACCGGTGCATTGTTTACCAAAAATTTCTTCCATCAGTAAAAACATGCGTGGATGTCTTATTTCCATTCGTCATATTTGAGGTGTAAAATATTCATTGTAACAAGGAACATTAAATATGAAATATAAACTTACACAAGTCTGAGATTTTTCTTTTTGTAGAAACGGGCCGGTTATACATAATTAAGAGGTTCACTACATGCAAAATGTTGTTTGTATCGTGTTTTTATTACATTTGAAACAAATGCAAATGCATAGATAATTGAGCTTTAACCCATTTATGCCTAGTGGACTCTCCCATCCTTCTAACTTGAATCAATTTATTTCCAAAATTAGGGATGTCTAGTATATTTATTTCTATATTTAGAATATTTTTTTACAGAAATTCCTTTAAGCAAACAGCGCAGACCCTGATGAGACGCCGCATCCTGCGGCGTCTCATCTGGGTATACGCTGTTTGCCAAGGCCTTTTTTTCAAGACGCTAGGCATTAATGGGTTAAATTTATTCTCTTGTTTGTTAAATTGAGTCATAGTTTATATATAGCAAATATTTGTGTCATTATACCACCCGTTGAAGAGGTGTATGGCTTCAACAACACATGAAAATAATGATAATTCTAATATTCTGAAAGCAGACAGGGAAAGCAATATGAATAGCAAACGGTACATATAGGAACTTGCGTCTGAATACCTTGATTATTTACTTCCAATATTTCATTTTACAAAATTTCGTTCTCTTCACATTTATAAATAAGCAGTGTTTCGAAAGCATACGTGTAACAACCATCATAGGTACAGCATTGTTGTGTTTCAAAAAGGCCTGTTCCTGTATTTGGTAATATCACATATTATGGGGTTCTGTAGATTTATCTGTATCCGAAAATACGTACGATGCTGTCGTGTGGTATAACCAATACGATCCTGGCGACGAGGAGTTCGTACAAGAGCTAATAGATGAGCTAGAAGGTAGAAGAGGAATTCGACTCTTCGTCCCAGGTCGCGATGATTATGGAAATACCCTTACCGCTCAAGAAATCGAGAGAAGGTATTTGAACAATTAGTGGTAATGATACAAATACTCATATTTCACTAATGACAAAATATCGCACTACAAGGGAACACATTAATCGTGCAAATTCTAAAATACAAAAAGCATCACGAAACAATATTATTATATACAAATCTTAAATATTATACGCATTTAAATCTAAGATACACTCGTCGAGGTCACCTTTTGACAACTTGTCAGTCGTCCAAAAAGAGACTGGCTTTCAAAGTTGTGAAAGTTTATATATATATA